>JAPYZC010002006.1:0-38820 GCA_030522665.1 Ichneumoninae sp. A BG-2022a | reverse complement strand
TATATCGTCGGTGTTTTAACAGAATTCAACAATAGAAAATAATTTAGGCTTAAACCTTGTGTAACTTTTTTTCTGTGCATCATATAATGTTTGCAGTTAAGATTACAAGTGTCATAATGGATTTTCAATACTTCAATTCGGAATAAATCAGATCTGCATACGAGTGTCCGAAGATTGGGACGTGTCCGAACATCGGTACAGTTACCTTAAGCGAAATAACGATAACAGTCTTCGGCATCTTTCGGAAAATAAAACCGGATGAACGCGATGGCAAATAGTAAACAAACTAGCGTGTGAAGCACTCTCGTGCTTTCTCTCACTCCACTGCCAGGGCCAATAACAACGTCTCCCGCTCTCGTGGCGCGGTCACGTGACTTTCACCTGCTCTCAAGAGTGAAACATGTGCCCGAGCACACTGGTTCCAAACTTTCTGTGATTTCACCCCGAATATCGAGCAGCCGGAAGTACAGTGTGACTGGAAGTTGGAAGCAAACCATCGAGTCTCTCACCTCCGTAGAGTCCGTATCCGCCATATCCGGCCAGGCCGTGAGCTCCGTAGGCTGCCGGGTAATGAGCTCCGTAGCCAACACCTACGACCCCTCGCTTCTCGTGCCTCTTAACTTCCGCGTTCTCCTCGCCGAATATGGGAGCCGCGAGGGCGAGAATAGTCAAGATGAGCTGTAGAAAACAAAAAAAGGAGGTGTTTGTGTTTGTTGTGGCCGATTGTAAAGATATTTTCCCTAGCGGAACTGAGGTGACCATCGGCAGACTTCAATAGACTAATGCACAATGTTCAAAATTGTCACTTGCTGTAGACTCGTAGATAACCTTTACTTTGGCGTCGTTTTTCTGTAACCCTTGCCACCATCGTTGTATAGTCTGTTTATTTTATTTTTATTGCATGGGGATTACTCGAGTCCACCAAAACAGAGTTGCTTAAAGGTTAAAAGTTTGAACAAAGCGATCAGTCTCATTTCAGTATACTAGTCATTGCAACTCGTGGATGCATGTCTAGTCAACCCTAGTGCGACTGCGACTACGATGCAACCCCGAATCCGTGGTTGCACCAGTTCCACTAGGGTTCTCTCGAAGCTGCGGCTTCGGAACGACCAGTCTTTTTTTTTCCCCTTTTTCTAGTTATAAGTACAGTAGAACCTCGATTATCCGAACACCTATTATCCGAACCCTCTGTTATCCGAACCGCCGCTGGTTCGGATAAAGTTTCTATTATTCGAACAATTGCGTGAAATTCTCGTATTCTTACATTGTTGCACGCCAATACATTGTTGCACGGTATAAACAACAAGCCAATTCAAGAACGCTTGAGCTCGCATAGCGTGATATTTATCACGCTATATCGCTTAACACAGTTTGACTGTTCTGTTATCCGAATTTTCGTTAATCCGAACGAGCTCCGGTCCCAATTGGTTCAGATAATCGAGGTTCTACTGTAAATAACTAGAGCATTTTACGTTTCGACCTCGGTCGAGGTCCTCTTCAGAATTATATTTTTTTCCCCTTATTTTATTCTTGTTGTTCTAATTTTATTTTGTTTTCTATTTTCGAAAGGGAAAAAAAGATGACTGGTCGTTCCGAAGCCGCAGCTTGGAGAGAAAATATTTAAAAAAGAATTTTCTTATTCTACCAATTCTACCGAATGATGAGTATCTTGACGTAAAACAGGGATACTCTCGTTAACTCACCAGGGCGTTCATGGTGAAATACGAGGGCAAGTCTCTTCGATGCGATCGCAAGATTGTCACTGTGAAACTGATGCATTTGCAGTGAGACAAACCCCCTTTTATACTGAATTGACTCTTTTTCCGCCGATGAGGATCGGGTGGGAAAACGGGTGACCCGCGTGCAGCGTGGAGTTGCTACCGGGCGATAGAGTACAGCCGGGTCTCGATACACGTGTTACGAGAGTTACGATATGAGATACGGTAGCGAACCGATCGTCGTCGTTGTCGCTTCGTATCTCGAAGACCCGCGGGGTACCCACACCCGCCTTTCTAAAGACATTTTTTTCCACTCGAGATATCCAAGCGTCACGAAAATTCTTCACTCTTATTCTTTGTTCGCCTCGTGTAAACAGTATATCACGACGTGCTCGTGGGACAGCAACTTGGCGTGTGGGAATTTGAAACCGCGGTCAATCGGCTACCGATCGATCAGATCGGAGTTGATCGATTTCGTACCATAAATTTTATACCATGAATACTTGTATTGTTGTCTCGAGGCAACAGCCCCGTTTTGCTTTGGCGTGGTACATAAAATATTAAGAGACACGGTAGCGTCTCGAGACAAATGCATTTCGGCCGTCGGTAAAACAGCTAACGAGACGCGACCAAGAGTTTTTTTTTTCATGCCTCTATTATGAAAATTATTTGATTTTCGGATGAAATTTCCAATCGCACACCGCACAGTGAGGTTGTGTCATACCGAATTTGTCATTTGTACGTAAGTTCGTTCGATGTGCTTTTAAGTCAGAATAATCTGAATTGTTTATACGAAAAACCATCAACTGTGAACCGTGTGCTACCAAACGTGGTCAACATTGTTATTTAGGCGAGGAACAATGATTGCTTAATTTATTGTTTATACGAAAAAGAGTACTTGCTAGAAATGTATTCCAATTCGTTTCACAGATCTTGTTACTTATATTTGCACAATTCGGAAAAAGAGATTATAATTCATTCAGGTACTAAAATAGAACTCAGCCTACACAGTTTTACGTCCGGATGATTTTTTTATGATATAACATAAAACTGAGCGTTTGATTGATTTATTTATTCTTTTTTTTCACGATACAATTTCCGTTGGTTACACATTTTTCACCCCCAGTCTTCTTTCCCTTTCATAGTATCAGTGAAAACATTTATATCGAAATGCAGGAGTGATAACATTGAACAAGTTAATTATTGCTTATGTGACATTCTACATGTGGCTTGAAAATACGAACGGGTATCCTTGTATCTGCAAAGAAAATGAGTCGTCTGGCTACTGCGAATCGATCCACGAAAAGGTCCAGAATTTGGAAAATGCTTTAACGAGTTGTACATATTTTTCAACAGAAGAAATTGTACAAGTTCATTGCAGCATGTTTCAATCAATTATCCCTTTTGTTGGAGTACGTTGTACGCCGAATAAGATAACTTGAGAAGCTTGAAACGAAAATGTTGATTATTTTCGAACAAGGGTAACGACATTTTTTCATTCAATAACTGTTACCGCGTTTCACTTACACTGTTGAATGAAACGAGGTTGAGCGTTATAATGTAGAAACTGGTGAATTCAATGGGCCTGAGAGTACGAAGCATTATCATGAGTAAGCTTCTTTTAATTTTTATGTTCAACGTCGTCCAGTTCATTTCGTAAATTGCATCACCTACGACGGTACTCTTACAAAAAAAAAATGCGAGCGTGAATAGACATTTTTGAAGAAATAAAATATGGCGTACAAAAAAAACAACTGAACATTTTTGGATGAAATTTTAGATGAATTGATCAAACATTGACTATTGATCATACATGATGTGTGCCAAATTTCAGCTTGATCGGTCAAGGCGTTCTCGGTTTGAATTTTGCACGTTCATTTCACACACACATACATACATCCGGATATTTCTTCGAAATGTGATTTTTCGACGTTTTGGAACATTCTGAACATGTTTTCATTAAAATCTCGATTTTTTTTTTTTACCAAAACAAAGCTTCCTCTATGAGGAAGCAAAAACCGTGAGTTAACGTGTCCTCGCTACAATTGTGTGTAAAACATCTTCAGCAGATTTAGAATCGAGGGTGATTTAATTTTTTTATTATGAATTGACAGACGCGTTACATTGCATGCGCATGCGTTTAAGCGCATGCGCAGCTGCAATGTCTGAAAAAATACATTTTGCCTTATTACTATTGAAGGGCTCTTATTTTCTCCGTTCTCCGACTATTATCGAGCTCGGGTGCTATCGATTTTGTTTCAATATTACAATATAGTTTCGTTGCACCGCATGTCCGTATTAAATATTAAAGAGTTAATGATACAGCGTACGTGCGTGTCTTCGCTTGGCTACATTCTTCGGTTCGACCCTACCATACGTCAGCGTAATTACCCAGTTGTCCGCCGCGGTTATCGTCATTTTTGTTGCTATGCATAATATTCTGAGGTAAAACTTCCGACCTATGTCTTGTTTTTTTTTCGTGGTCGAAATCGAAAATAGGTATTAGTGTAAAAAATCCGTAGATCGCCTGTGTCCATACTATGTCTGAACCTAAGACATGCACTCCTTAACCCGTCTTCATTCCATATCCACCTTATTATCATTATTATCTTAATCTTAACTTACGTCGTCTCTGCCACTTTCGTTCTGTCTCTCTCTCTATCGCAGTGCAATATTCGATCATCTGCCGCCTGCATATGCGAACGCTTGTGCTAGAATAAGTTAACCCATGTTCCGGCTATTCTGCATTATCTGCATCACTATTTTGTATTTTATTGTATTACTATCTTTACTTTATTTATTCATTTTTTTTTACACAAACAATTTTCCTTGGTTATATATCCTCCCCCCGCCCCGAGTCATATTTGCCTTCCACAGTATCAGGGAAAAAATTAGCATCGAGATGCACGAGTAATAACATTGAACAAGTTAATTACAGCTTATGTAACATTCCATATGTGGCTTCAAAATACGAAGGGGTTAAGATCCTTGTATTTGCGAAAAAAAATGAGTCGTCTGGCCATTGCGAATCGATCGCCGAGAACGTACAGAATTCGGAAAATGCTTCAACGATTTTTACATATTTTTCAACAGAAGATATCATACAAGTTCATTGCAGCATGCCTTCAATTAATTATCCCTTTTGTTGAAGTACGTTGTACGCCGAATAAGATAACTTGAGAAGCTTCAATCGGGAATATTTATTATTTTCGATAAACTCTAACGACATGTTTTCCATCAATAACTTTTACCGCATTTCACTTACACTGTTGAATGAAACGAGATTGAGCGTTATAATGTAGAAACTGGTGAATTCAATAGGTCTGAGAGTACGAAGCATTATCGTGAGTAAACTTCGTTTCATCTTTATGTTCAACGTCGTCCAGTTCATCTCGTAAATTGCATCGCCCACGGCTGTACTCTTATAAAAAATTAAATAAAAAATAGCGAGTGAACGTGTACTCACTACAATGGTGTGCGAATCATCTTCAGTAGATTTATGATCGAGGGGCATTTAATTTTCTTATGAATGATGACTTATGATTTTCTTATGATGAGTCTGATAGATACGTTACATTGGGTTTCAAGTATCCACGCCCTTTTAGCATATCTAGAATATTTTAGAATAGATATCTTTCTGAATATCTCGTCCGGGAATACTTTGACAATTACACTTTTTAAGGGGATGTTTTAAGTGGGCCGCTTTTTTACTCCATACGTACCTTTTTTACCGACGAAACTGGGCAATTTCGTAGTTTCCATTTAGAACTATTAATATGCTACGCATATGCTTCAAATCGTGCAGGACTACAATAACGACATAAAAACTTCGGCGTGCCGGTAAATTTTCATTAATAACACACAAGGAATTAACAAAATCGAATATTGCAGCTTGCGAAAAAGCCTGAACGTAACGTCACAATTGACCCACTGATGGCTTCACGTCATGCCTTACATTACGTTCATGCACTTTTCATCGGCTCTGATCACTTGTCACAAGTGAACAGTAAACGCAAGCGTAGAAACGTACACTTTACATGGATTTTTTTTTTTTTTACTTGTAACGATTTTTGAATATTCGTATGTGACGACGAAGCGTTTATGGCTTGTATTACAATCCTGTAAAATGTTAAGCTTACGTAAAGTCGATTCTACGAAATTGCCGTGTACGGTCGGTGAAAGAGGAAATTCTAGCAGCCCCTTAAGGATACTGTTAATTTAATACTCTCGTTTTACATATTTTCACATAAATAATTCAATAGTTTTAGATAGTCGTATGATAATTGTTCTCGTGGTACTATTAGAAAATGGAATGTGAAAGAAGGAAAGTGATGAATAACAAAAAGAAATCTATCGCTTACCTCTGACGTCCCTACGTCCCCGTAATAACAGAACATAAATATCTGTATTAACATGGTAGCGCCATACAATAGAGCGGATGTGAATTCTGCACTGAAAAGCTTCGCTTTTGAGAGCTCGAACACGCTCACGCATATCACTACAGTACTGTACATGTACTGAACACATATCATAATTCCGAAAATATCGTTCAATGTCTTCGCAAACCTGAATTTTTTTAAACACAGCATGAATACATCTATTTTTCCCGAGGGAAAGAGAGCTTTGTGTCAGTGAGAAAGTGTTGGTTGAGCAATCATTATTTGTTACATGAACAACCTTACTTGAATATCTCTATGTGATGTCGAATGTTCTGCGAAAGTATCGTCGACTCTTCGCAAGGAATGCCGAAATTTAATCTATCGAGTATGAAGATCGGCATTTCGCGAAATCGATGTTTCAGAATATGCAATTGTGCAGATGTTTGCATAATTAATCCTGCAACTAGAGTGTCGAAGGCGACGTGGACTGCGACAGAGAAGGTGATCGCGACTATCTGATGGCTGTAGGCAATAGAGTAGCACAACTGAGATTGATGACACCCGACGGGAACCCAGGAATTATGAAGCAGAACTCTTCGGGGTATATCATCCACGAAGGATCGCCACATTTCAGCAATATATGCGACTCCCACAAGTGTAGCATAGTTTAAAGTGTTTGATCTTCAAAATATATATTAATAAATGTGATGACAGTTAATGCAATTTTTATATTACATATATTGTCATCGCGCTCTTACACTGAAAAAAAATATCGTTGTTTCAATAGCACTAATATACTTGAAATAAACTTCATTGATTCAATAGCATCAACATCGGCACGACGGTATATCTGTTGTGTTTTAAGAACGGTGTAATTGCAATCAATAGTACCATGCTATCGAAAAATACATTTGATTCGATCAATTGTACTATCTCCCGAAATACATATATAATTCTTTCAATGGGACATAAATTTAAAAATGTACAGTGCTGTAATTGGAAATTTGAAGATATTCCAAACAGCTAACCGATCTAATACATTCGATGCTTGCACTATTACGGCAATTTAATGACGCTTTTCAGAACATTTGAACTATTACTTCACACACATCTTCCCCTGAACCAAGTGGTTATTTTATCGAATCAATACATGTATTTCTAAGATGTTTCATAGCAGCATTTTTTAATGCGGTAATTTAGCGTTCAATCGAAACACACAATATTTTGAGTCAACGACATATGTAGTTCATTGAATTAGTAAAGTGAATAACAGTCATCAATTCAATACCTTATGATATTGTGCTGGAGTCCGTTCTAGAAAATGCATACTATTACAGATATAGTTACATGAACTACTTATGTTGATGGCAGCCCGCAATGGTTACGTTTAATTGAATCAATGATAATTTTTTTTGATTCAATGACATTTTTTTTCCGTGTAGAACAGCTGTGCAATGTCATTTCAAATTGTTTCGTGACACAACCACGACAAAAATGTTGTACGTGTACACAAATTAATGTCTTGTCAAATATACAATTCCTGTTTTTTAAAAATAAGAGCACCGTTCGTTGGCAAAAAACAGTGCAAATTTAACGAAAAACGATGGTGCACCTTTGTAGACAATGATTGTGGAGTACACAAACTTTCTCTTTCTGCTATGCACGGCTGTTCTCTAAGCCGGAACAAGTGCTAAGGTATTAATAATCCATTACAAACCTGACCATTTTATCAAATTTACACTGAATCGTTAATTCATCTTTAGACTTTGGTCTAAACGGATCCCTTTGCAGGGCCTCGGCCAGTTTAAAGATTTCGTCCCGTTTTATCAGAATATTTATCGCTTTCCCGCATACTCCGATCATCGTCAGTAGTATGAAAGAGTTATCGGCGAATGCTTTAATATCGTCCAACACGCGGACGAATTCGACACATTCTGAAAGAACAAGGCTTACCACAAGAAACATTATAAAACCAGTGTAAGTGTCGTAGAGTTTTCTTTTCCAGCCAGGAGGCCAGTGCACCGGTCGCCATATGCCGTTGCACTCGAGGATGATAAAACTGTGCTGCAGCGATGTCATCACTGCGCAATGCAATTAGAGAAGTTTTGCAGAAATTATTTTCACGGTAATAACCTTTTTACTTCGACAGATAAATTGGTACTGAGGCACTAACATCAGCATAAATTCTGAACGGCGAATGCGCAGCTGCAGTCTTCGGAAAAGTACATTTTGCATTATTACTATTGAAGGGCAATTATTTTCTCCGTTCTCAGACTATCATGAAACTCGACTACTATCGATTTTTTAGAAATATGACAATTCAGTTCCATTGCGCCGCATGTTCGTCTTAAATATTAAAGGGTTAATGATACAGGGTCAGTGCGTGTTTTCGCTTAGCTAAACTCTTCGCTTCGACCCTGCCATACGTCACTGTAATTACCCAGTGGACTCCCGCGGTTGGCGTCATTCTTATTGCTACAGTCGCAGCCATGCAGAACATTCCGAGGGTGATGGTCCGAGGTCAAACTTCCGACCTACGTATTGTTTTTTTTTCCGTAGTGGAAGTGGAAAATAAGTATTAGTATAGAAACTAAAATCTCTTTAAACAAAGAGCCTGAAAACTGGCAAATATTCTCTGGTCCACACATCCTTCATTGCTAATAGCGGTGGACCATGTTGGCCATTTTTAACATGTTGTAAACGATTAAGACACGCGATATTTCAATTCAATGGTGTAAAAAAACTTGAGACAAATTCATCTCGTGAGATATCACAATCTTTGCAAAAAGTCGTAAAATAAATCCTTCAAACTCCTAGAAATGAAAAGTCGTTTACTTTCTATTATAAAATTTTTAGCAAAAAATATTTTTTTTGTATATATTTTTTATATATTTCCGTATATATATTTTATTTTTATTATTTTATATTTTATTATAATCGACCGAATGTATAACCTTTTTTTAATTCTAAAAATAGTCATACATTTTTATTCAGCGGAAAGCCATTTTCAGTAGCATCGTTACGCAACACAAACAGCGCCGCGTGCATTATTTCTTGTTTCGACCTCACATCCGTCACCGTTCGTGATTTTACGCCAGTATAACGTACACGTAATTCAGTAGACTTCCTCTGCTTGGCATATCAACGATAGATATATTCCAGCCCCGAGGCGGTATGAATTTCTTGCGGATATTCCAGTTGGGATATTTGACCGATAAACGTAACAATCGTACGAGCTGTCCCTCATTCAGTAAATTATTATCGTGTTTGCGTGCCCTAGCTAAAGCCTGAATGATCTACGATCGCTGTTGCGATCGTGAGACTCGCTGATCCGTGCCGATCGCGTCGATTTAACAAACGGAATAAGCCGAAAGTCTTCATCGGACGCACTTTCTTTCCCTAGTACAGATACCCGGGATTCCGGACGACAAACTATCCAGTTTCGCCGCGACCCCTCAGTTCTCGTCTATCGAGCAATCGTGTTTGAACCAATATACGCAATAACGCACTGGAAAGGTGATCTTGAGGTATTTTCGCTCTCGTTGAACGGTCTAAACGTTTTCGTGCATCCAGACGTGACGCGCAGCAACAGTTGATAACCTCAAAAAAAAAACTCACGTGACTATCACTATTTCTTGCGTAAGAATGTATATTTGTTATCTAGCGTAACCTTGCATTTTTGTTCCTCTCACGAGAAGTACTTGCCCTCCCAAAAACTTTTCCCCAGCAGGCAGTCGGGTGTTGAAAATATTTTTCTCGATGAAGCAACGAAATGTAATACTGTAATAATTTCGATTATGGAGGCATATTCTACGAATCGAATCGCGTCACAGTCTTAGATAATACACAGCAATTAGATAATCACGAATAACGACAACGTTAGATGAAAGTTATTGGATCGATTGGAATAAGGAGTCCGTGATTGCATTTAATTGCTCGCTGCTGTATCGAAAGACATAAATACGTCCTGGACAGAGCGTGATTGGCGGATACGTATGGCATGAGAGGCTGCAATATCGCAGGATGAAGTCGTCGATACCATTTGGCTTTCTATGTCATGCAGCAGTAGCGGAGCATACCTTTCATCTGTCGAATTTTCGTCGGTGAGAAGGCATGGATCGGGAGTGATGGCTGAGGTCACAGGAAACCCTCGAGCGTCGCAATCATTCCTATGTAATCTGAAGAATTGCACTCACGGCACAAAACGTCGTGATCTATGCCACACGTGTTCGTTCAAGATTAATGCTGAATCAAAATAAAAACACACGCGGCGAGTTGCGCACAGAGAGTGAGAACCATTTTCGATACCCAAGCACTTTTTATTCGCTGTTTACTTTGTCGGTTGGGAGCCTAACGTTTTTTTTGCAGGTTTGTGCGCTCAACTTTTGCATCTATCAGACGCCTTCTTGGCCCGCCGCAGGGGGTCACGTTGCACACGTTGCTTGACAAAATGGCCAACGGGAGGACGCGCCGGGATCGTCGTTTGCATTTATTCCCGATAATTTTGGACCAGTTCGTTAGAACCCTAATTTCAACATTAACGCTGCATTAAAATACGCAGGTAATCTAAAGACGCGGTAGCGTCTCGACACAAGTACATTCATCGTCCGTAAATTGAGCAAACGCGCTTTTTGGTCTGTTGCCACAGTAAACATTCGATTATAAATATATTTTGCAATGCAACGCAAATATACATGAATTTTATTACTGGCGATTGTGACTAAAGTGAAAGCGGCAGGAAAAGGCATTTCGATAATCATCGTATTATAATTTTAACGATGCCAGTTTTTCTTACGATTCAGTGGTCAGGCGCGTATATTGGTCGCTAGCCGAAGCCAATCAGAAAGAAAAAGAAGTCACCACCCCCCGCGGGGTTTCTTCGCGCACAGACTCGCACAGTGCTCGGCAGGAGTCGACAATAGATGGACGCATCGCGACCGTCATTCCCGTCTATCCTCGGTAATTTTTAGCCATCTCCTTCGAATCCTCGCGAAACGTCGTGTTATGCTTATTTCGTGATCCCAGCGCATCGCACCGGGTAATTCATTGATATTTTTCCATGTAACCAACACGGTGAAGCGAGGAAATCTCTTTAGGCACGGTCGTAGTTGAGTTTGTTATGAATGCATTGTTTACGTTGTTGGGTACGTTGAGCACGACGCCATTGGTACACAGCAAAGCCTCGGTGAATCTTCCAGCATCGAGCCCAGGACACGTGTCCGTTCGAAATTGAGTCATCGATAATTCGGGGTGCAATTTATCGTTGACGGGGTACAATTTACACCTATATGTGGGGTCCCACCAGCGTAGGCGAAGAACTCGAGATTGGTTAGTACCTTCACATTTTTATATTATATGAAATTGTTATATTATATATTACACTAGACCTCGATTTTTGCGCGCTCGCTTTCCTCAACAGTTTCTTCGATAGGAAAATTTCAATTTTCATGTTTTTTTTTTTAATTGATCAAACCTTTCTACAGAAACGGGGACGGTTGCGTTTCGATAGATAACTTCGAGCAATGGAGTGAGGATCCCTAGCAAGTTGATGGACGGCTGCTTTTAGGGAAAAAACTAAAAAATGGACCGAAAAACGGACACGTCCGTTGGGGAACGAAACAGACCACAAAAACGGTAAAACGGACCATACGTTTGGATTGGTCCTTTTTCTGTTGCGGAAACCGAGGAAGGACCAAGCGTTTTGTATTAAAATTTTCGGCTAAGTTTTTTAACTTTTTTATTGTTTTGCTTTTAATTCTGTTTTTACTGAAAGAACAGAAACAGAATAAAAATACGATCTTGGTCCTTTTTCGGTTGCGGGAACCCAAAACGGACCAAAGAAAATTAAAAAAAAAAAGTTCGTTCCGTTTTCTTTTTCCGCAACAGAAAAAAAACCAAATGCCAACAAAAAATGTACAGTCCGTTTTGTCGTTTTTTACCATCCGTTTTGTTCCCCAACGGACGTGTCCGATTTTCGGTCCCTTTACGGTCCATCAACTTGCTAGGGATATCGCGTTGAGGCGGACGTAACGGAAGTGGCGACTACACGTGACGGGTAAAGGGTAGAGTGCAGAGTTTCTGTACGATCGCGAATACTCTTGGGACGCAAATGAAAAATTAAAACGATATTGATTGCAACGTAAAGAAATTTGACTTTATTGAAAATAGATTCTGATTACATTATTGTACATCCTTAACAAGGGCATCCAGAAAGAAGATTTATCCGTTGGGGTCCCTCGAAAATAAATGTCTATTTAATTTAAATAAATATTTATTCGCGGGTCACCCGACAAATAAAAAAAAAATTTCCGGGTGAATTTACCTGTCGGACTCAAGCGTTTCCGTGTTAGAGAGCGCATATTCTTGACAATCGCTGCTAAGTAAGTTGCCGCTTTTTTGCAAGCTTTTTTTGTCAATAACGTCCAATGCGCATAGAAAAACCAGTGCTGCACCTTGCTCAGCCCATTTCTTATTTTTCTCCCTAAAAATGTATGTCAAATATTAACGATCGTTCTTGCGTGTAAACTCCAATTACCCATACATTGCACAAATATATGTCTCACCAAAACGTCGAACTATATTTCTTGCCGTCAACGGTAACGATAGACCGAAATAATTTGTCCTCTTTCCACGTATCGTACGTTGGCATTTTCTTCCTATTCTCTCGAACCCATCTCAACAGTCTCGTTTTCGGTAGCTCGTCCCCGTCGGAATAGTTATTCTTGAGATACGCGCAACGCATTACCGTCAATTCGTCTTCTTCCAGTTTACGTTTCGAGGAACCTAAGCCGTTGCAGTTATCTCTCGATGTCGGGGTCACTTGGAATCGTCCTTGCAAACCCCTCTTTTGATACTCGTCGCGCTTGAGTCGGCAGTAATCGCCCATGTCCCAACAATCGCTGTAAAAATATACGAATAACATCAATTTTTTTAAAGGTGCAATCGTACATTTTAAGGAGAGAGTCTCGCTGCGCGCTGACTTCGCACAAGTTCGACAACAATAAGAGAAAATTGCAAGTACTTCTTGTGGTGTAGAAATCTGAAAAAAATCATGTATACTAAAGATACTGAGAAGATTAATTTTGCATAATGATAATTGCAAAATGTTATTAACAAATTCATCAACAAATTAATTGGTTAACAAATTACCCGGCAACAAAACTTTCTTTTATGAAAACGATTCGTTTATTTTTCTGAATACGTATGAAGCAATTCCAGATTTTTAAGTAATCGTTGATTTTTGTTCTAAAAAAAAAAAAATCAACGATTACTTAAAAATCTGAAAAAATTCATACGTATTTTCATTTTAAAAAAAGTTGAGTTACCACATATTTTGATGAACATTTTTTTTTCGACAATTTGTTAATAACATTTTGAAATGATTATTATGTAAAATTAGTCTTTTCAATGCCTATAATAAGTACGAATTTTTTCAGATTTTTATAACATTGGGAAGTGTTTACAATTCTTGCCCGAATTTCTCGAATTTAGGCGCAATAAACACCACTCGCTCCAACCTCCTTAAGCCGTTAATAGCCCTACCAAATTTGCTCCAAGGTTTGAGAGGCGAGAAACTTTTTCCCCAAAGGCGATTCTTGGAGATCGCGAATAATATTCTGCACGCAGTATTTGGTATTGGACGGCGCATTGTCGTAATCGATGGCGTACGTGAGGTACGCTTTGATAATATCTTCCATCGGCAGTAAGCCCTCTCTACGAAAAATCGAACAATTCCATTGGGCGGCACGGGCAATCATGACGCTACCACAGCCGGTATCTTCTTTGAACTTTCCGATGTCCTTGAACTTCTCGATGTCTTTCGAACCCCCGTTTGCAATAACCGGGATCGACAAGTATTTCGCTATCTTGCTAATAGTTTCGTTTCGATTCGGATGTTGAGGCCTCTCATCGATCGTTCGGCCATGCACCGTGATCGCGGATATTCCCGAGGAGACGAGCACCTGTTGATAACAATATATACCCCTTTGTTATTGGTAATAGTCCTTAGTATGCTAATTTCAATAATAGTGATAAATTATAATTATTACATCGCACAGGTCGAGGGTCTTCTGTAAATCCGGAAATACGCGAATCTTGCAAGTTACGGGAATTGTCAGGGCGTCGACCAGGGTCTTCAGTATATCCCTTGCTTTGTCAGGTTCGCGTAAAAGTGCGGCTCCCATACCTCCGTTGATGGAAAACTTCTTTGGGCATCCCATGTTTATATCGATTCCGGCTACATCGTTTTCCACCATGCGGCCTACTTTCAAAGCTCTCGTGGCATCGCTCGTGCCGAGTTGCAAAACAACTCGACTCCTCTCCCGAGGACACGTACGAAAAACTATTGTTCCGTCGGTCCGGTCTACGTAGTCTATTGTTCCCAAAACATCTGAATGAGGAAGACATGAAAAAAAAAAACATTATTATTTTGCTTACTCGTAGAGGAAGCTTTGTTTTGGGGAAGAAAGAAAATTCGAGATTTTTATGAAAACATGTTCGACATGTTCGAAAACACCGAAAAATCACATTTAGAAAAAATGTCACACACAATCGCGTGCGCCTAATTCCAAGTATTTTTTCGCACCGAGCACAAATCCGACGAAGTAAAGCGCGACGTTGGTGCATTTTTTTACGCTGAACCTGAATCGGCCAGCCGGTTGGCATAAAAGTCAAACACGATGTCGACGTTGAAAAAAGTTGAAAATTGAAAGTTATAATTTTCATGTCGCTTCCTCACAAAAGTTGAAAATTGAAATTTTCATATCGCTTCCTCGTAAAGTTCTTTTATTCGCAAATATTCTTCTATGAAAAATAGTACATTACGATACTAGTGCGAAAAACGTTTTCTGACGAGTGTGAATTTGCAGCACGAGCCGAAGACGAGTGTTGCAATCACACGAGCTAAGAAAACGTTTTTCGCACGAGTATCGTACGAAATTTTATTTCACAAGCTGCGAAGTAGTTTTACGCGCGCGAAACGTGCGTAAAACTGCACTTTACGCACCGAGTGAAATAAATCAAATTGTACACAGAAAAAAAAATATCATTGACTGCCAATGAAGTAAAAACGTTGTTTCAATTCTACTCTGAATTCGCACAATTTCATACCGGATTGAAACGATAACATGTCACCTTTACAGTCTTGCTGTCGTTTCAATATCATATGGAATTGTAAGAATCGAAACAAACATTTTTTTCTTCGGCAGCCCGCAAGCAAATTTTTTTTCAGTGTACTTTACAAGGTGTGAAAAATGTGGTTTTGCTCGAAGCGTGCGTAAGACTGACATTTTCGCAAGGAGTGACATAAATTTTCATTCTGAATTTTTATGAGGAAGCGATATAAAAATTTAGATTTATAACTTTTTGGTAACTGTTTTACCGTACTGGGGTACATCAAGCGCACCGTAAGCAGTCACGCATATGCGATAAAGAGGGTTACCATTTTCTCGACGCGTGGATCGCAGGAGTTTGAAGTCGATGAGTTCCTCGGTGTAGACGATGTCGGCACCATAGTCGAGAGCCAAAAGGCGCATAGGGAGTGTTCCGATGCGTACCATCGGCGCCAAGATGAGGCTGTTCTCGTAGCACAGTCTTTCCCTCGCCTCGGCCATCGTGTCAGCTCGAATAAACAACAATCCCTAACTGCACAGATCGACGTCAACTGTTATCGGTTGTTTCGATAACGGAGTGTTCGGAGACTATGGAAACAAATGAAGCGTCGCACTTCATCACCACGTTTTCCTCACATCGTACAACGCAAACCTTACGAATCGACGTACCACAGTGTTGCCTTGACACGCGCCGCACCGCGCCGTCGAAATTTTTTCTCTCACGTCAAGATGGCGACACTTGGCTATGAAAATTCTCTTCTATCATAGTTCTCGCTGCATCAGCAACAATTCCTCCACGTCTAGCCAGTAACCGGCACTCGTGAAATCACTCAAGCTAACCTCCTCGTTCCCTCTTCACAGTCTCGTCTTCCGAAACGTTAAACGCTATCTTCCGCAAATTGTGCAACAGCATAAAAACCTCACAATTTAATCAATCGCTCCGGTGATTCTTGTGCATCGTCTGAATGGTCGCTGACGCGAGGAGAGAGAAAAACATTGGATCTCGCATGATCGCCAGAGTTTTTTCACCCTGCGCTCCGTCGATGGGGCAGGTCGGACGCACCGGAGGATTTTGCAGTCGAATAAATAACTACATATCCGACTGATTTTTTATGTTTTAACCGTAAACGATAAATGACTTATAGTATCGATATATATATGTCTATATTTTTCGATAAAACAACTCTACTAGTCAACCGAAGATTAATACTTTTGTGAACGCTATACACATCTATATAAGATTAGCGTGATAATTTAATAATGGCCAATGCAGGCAGCGTCGTGGCCCATTTTTTCAAACTGACCGTTACCCTGATTTGCATGCGGTATCTCGAAAGCCCGTACTCAATTTTTGCCGACGAGAGCGGATGGTCGGCAAGAGCCTTTCAAATTCTACTCCTCCACTCCGTTCTTGGCATCCTCACGTTTGGTAAGGAACAAAAAAACAGCTGATCGAAAAAAAAAACAAAAGAAAAAAGTACTGGATGCTTCGCCAAGTACATGCTTGGAGCCCGTGACCAAATATGGCCTGTGTCGCGCACGGCTTAAAGCCAAAATAACTTTTGCTTGCAGGGACCTCGGGAAGCGTGACGGGAAAGCGCAGTTTTCGAAATTTCTACGATGTCTTCTCGAACGTTATCGAGACGGTGCCGTTTGCGCTTCTCGCCACGGAAATATCGGTGCGCTGCTACGTGAACGAGACCCTGAGGCAGGGCCTGTTGCTAATGCTCGGTGTCCTGCCGATTGCTCACGAGTTTCTACGGAAAAAGGATCGTTCGACAATGCGCTTCGTCACCGACGTCGCACTGCTCGTCCAATTGTTGACCATCGTCGTTGCCTGCCTTCGACGAGGTTATTCCAGTATCATAAGCTTGGCCGTTTCTTACGTTCTCAATCGATACTTCCTCGAGGATATCTGCGATCGATACGACGTTCCTTACATCGATCTCACACAGTACAGCCTATGTTTCGTCGAGATTTTCGCCTCCGTCACGATAAAAGAGTTGTGAGAACGGCTCACTGACGCCGACGAACTCCGTGCCTCCATTTTTAACTGTCTTCTTATGTGTCTTCTTATCAGAGCTATTAAACAAATAAATATATTACACCTATCCATCTCCCACGATTATTCGATCTACGAGTTCCTACTCAGTTCTCTAAAAACATCTTATTTTCTCGGTCCTACGCCACTCTCTGTTGGTTCCACCTGACGACAGACCGTTCGAATTTCGGATAGCAACACGTGCATGTTTTCTTTTTGTTGCACGACAAAACTGTATATATATATATATATATACATATATATGTATATATATAAGTTTGCGGATGGTCAACTTTCGTTTCTCTCCAGATCGCAGCCAAACAGAGCGCGTCTTGATAGTAACGTTAGAGATCATTGGTGAGAGACGATAATTTTGAAAGAGAAGAAAGCGGCGCTGTTGTCAGTAAACGCCTTTCCGAACAGTTGCGAGCCAACCCGAGCGTCTTGGAATTTCTAGGGGGATGTTCGTGTTCGTCTGTTAATCCCACCAGGCAATTGACAGATAGAATAAAATTTCTCGTTCGCACCCTCCGGACGGTCTAGGAGGTCGATAAGAAAAATACAACGGTGCAATTGTCCCGGAGACAACCGCAAGAGATCCTAGGAATAATAATCTCATTCGATCCGTCGAAGATCGAGGCTGCCGAAATAGTAGTTGCTCGCAGCCGATTGGCCAATCACCACCGCAGAAACCGTTACTTACTCGCGTTGTGTGTGTGCGTTTGAACGATCGTGTCCAGCACATTTGTCATCGACGGGCTACGTGCGTGAACCACTCCCGTGTTGCGGTATCTTTCTGCTGGTGTGGCATCGGTAAGTTGTTTCCAAGCGATACATGGATTCTCACATCTCTCCCCTTTAAATCGCACGGAGGATTGTCCAGCCCGACGAAGCCACAATCCTCGATAACTTCGTGTCGAGTCTTTATCACGCATCGTTCGCCGAACGGACCGAAGACACAGTCTCGAGGAATAACGCGTAGCGGTTAGGAGACTGCAAGACTTTTCCTTTTTTTTCGTTGCCCCGGTACGACTCGTCTTTTTAACGCGAATTCCCGGTGTCGGCGGATCTTTTTTGGCCAATTCTAAATATGTCTCGATTTCATGCATCCCCACGATTAACCTAGCAAAGCCCCGAGCCCCACGACGATCGTACGCGCTTGCCGGAACGCTATCGGCGTTTCTTATCTGCATAGACGATCCCGGCGAATACTCGCGATCTTGATAAACCGGTATTTCACACCGAAAATACGCCTTTCCCGTTCGCGATACAAACTTCCCGATCACAATACGAGTTACGGCTCTCCTCGCACCTACTTAATGTACAGTATTAAAAAAACAGTCGGAATTTATGTCATGCCGGGAGGAAAGTTTGTAGTGTCCCTGTAAGCCATATTTCTTGCAATCGATGGACTACCTTATATGGCGAGAAATATAGGATTGTACCTCGTTTACCCGTTACCATCTTAGGTGTTACCGGCGAGAAAGTGTTCTTTGCGTCGTCTAACTGTGTTTTTATTTTCCATCCCCAAGAGCAACGACTCAACATGGCTGTCAATGTTTATGCAACGAACGTGACGACGGATAATCTCAGTCGACACGACATGCTGGCGTGGGTCAACGACTGTCTCCAATCGTCGTTCACCAAAATCGAGGAGCTGTGCACCGGAGCCGTATACTGCCAATTCATGGACATGCTATTTCCCGGCAGCGTACCCCTCAAGCGAGTCAAATTCAGGACAAATTTGGAGCACGAATACATACAGAACTTTAAAATATTACAAGGAGGCTTCAAAAAGATGAACGTCGATAAGGTATTATATATCGTTACGTTCGCAATTAAATTCTCTCATCACGGCAACTTTATTAATCGTAATGCTCTAACGCAATTAAAACATTGCCAAAGATACACGATTATTAATGTACCATTGTACAATAATTGTTATCCCTTGTACTTTTTGAACCGGAGCTCCCTTTATTATCTTAGCGTAACTCTTGCGAAACGTGTGCGCTTACGAGTCTTGAAAATCGTTCAGGTAATTCCAGTGGACAAATTAATAAAGGGCCGCTTCCAAGACAACTTTGAATTTTTGCAATGGTTCAAAAAATTCTTCGACGCTAATTACGACGGCGTCGAGTATGACGCCTTCGAGGCGCGCGGCCGTATACCGTTAGGCTCCGGCGTCGACGGCTGTCATAATTTGTCGAATCCACAATTGGTGCCTCTGCCGACTCAAGCCAAACAGCCGCAGATGCAGCCGAAACAGATACAGCAGCGTAACATTATGCCTCGTCAACAACCGCCGGGTATTTTATCACACGTTGATCGATGTTCTTAGACGATCGTCACTCGCTCGTTTGCTCGTTGCATGGTTAAAACTCTATCGTTAATTTGATGAATCGAGCACCTTTTATAGTTCTTGTTAGTTATCATAGATCGCAATAGTTTCCGAGGACGGATGATCGGAGTCACTGCCGCTATCTTTCCCCGCACCGATCGTTGATCGCTCATTATCATTGTGCATAAACAAAGTTTCGTTTCGCAGGTCTTTCGATCCGTTGCCCAACCTGACAGTCGTGAAATTTTGTGTTCCTTTGCTTTTACACTTTTTCGTTGCATTTTTCTTTTTTGCATTATCATTTGCAGATAGTGCCAATCGATAGGCTGGTCAAGGGTCGTTTCCAAGACAACTTTGAGTTCTTGCAATGGTTCAAGAAATTTTTCGACGCTAACTACTCGGGAGCCGAGCCTTACGATGCCCTTGCAATGCGCGGAGGAGAAGCCATGGGCAGCGGCGGAAACAATGCGCCTCGCGGTGCGGGCATCATGAAGCGACCCTCGCCACGCGAAGTTCCCGCTCGGCCTGTCCCACGTGCCGGTACTCATCCTTCAAATAATCATCGATCTCTAAAAATTGTACACATTCCAATTGACCGGATTCGGCCATGAAATTTTTTTATCCACAATCTCATGTAGCACTGAGATGCAGCATTATCGTTCAGCATTATTCGCTACGCGAAACAATCATCGCGCTCGTGTTTGTCTCTCATTGTAACTTCATCTAAATTTAAAGAAAACAATTAATCTCCGGTTGCCAATGCTTTTTCGGCCTGTACAAAATAACGGCACAGAGGTATCTGTAATTTTTTTTTTTTTTTAATTGAAAATTTTGTTCTCACCAAGCGGGCCTGTTGTGAGATTTGTCTGCAGATACGATCGTTGTACATACGATTTATCGTACGTTCAGTAGGCACTGCCGTACGTGTGAAGATTTGTTGCATCTAGCAATAAAATTCCTCGACGAATCGCTTTAAACATATCACATTGACGGAATATGATATTCCCTATAGGTGAGGGCCCCGAATCTCCTACTCACGCGCCTACTACGAAGCCCGTAGGCAAATCTAGTAATTATTATTTTTTTTTACATTATTTTTGTGCTCGTTCCTAGCATGTCTATTATTATCAAATCAACATTAGATTGCCATTCAAGACACGTAAGATTCAACGGCTGCGTAAATTGATCCTGCGTAAATAATTGCCTGCAGCCACTAATTTGTCAATCCCAAGGACATCCTTTAAAATACGATCCACATGAATTAATGCACGTTTCACATCCGAATGGACTCGTTATCTTATACATATTTTTACATTTATCATCGCTTAGTGTTGGTCCGCTTTCTGCATGCTTGACTCGACTTATCAGCCAATGTGTGTCTTAGTAAAAAGTAATGATTTGTCGAGCACCGATGTTGTGAGAACCCAATATTACTGAATCAATAATTAATACGCTTATTTTCTATCCCATAGTCAATAAAATCCAGCCAAGTCGTCCGACGCCAAGACCAGGAGCCATTGGCAATCGCGGCGATAACGGAAAAGTCGAGGAACTCAGTGCTCAGGTCAGTCTCAATCGAACGATAACACGTACGGCTGTAAAATTTTTGTGTAATACGTTTTAACGATTTTTGCCGTATTTTAGGTGACAGAGCTAAAGATGATGATTGACGGCCTCGAGAAAGAGAGAGATTTCTACTTTGGAAAGCTGCGAGATATCGAGGTCATGTGTCAAGATTGCGACAACGGCGATCCACCCCCGATCGTACAAAAGATTCTGGACGTTCTATACGCGACCGAGGTAACTATACGTATCGTCTTTTTGTTTGTCATTGACACACACACTGTCAAGTTGGAAGTAATAATCCGCGACACGGATCCACCAGTGACCCTCGTCCAATATACGTTCCCGACTGTTGCGCAATATGCGTCCGCACCATCCCTAAAAAATGAGTTCAATTCGCGAGAACGATTATACCCGAATGAACCGCGTATGTTGATCGACGAATTGTCGATGAGCTGATGTAAAAAGAAAGGCCGAGTTGGAGAGATTTTCTGTTTCGCTGCCGGAGCGAGATATGTTCACGCTATAATGATTTCAGGAGAATGGAAATGGCCAGGAGGAAGGAGAACAGACCTATTAGCATCTCTCCTTGGTTCATATCTTTCATTTCCATAGAAGGTCGATCTAATTAAGGTAACATGAATGGTAGACACGCCAAGACTGTTGGGTAGCTCCTGCTCGTTCTTAGGGCGGCTTGGAACTTCAATTAACGCATTTGGCCGTTTCCGAGAAGGTCCCAGCATAATCACATTTTTTTTTTAACATTCGAGACAAAATATAGCAGTGAAACTGTTTTTATCAAGTATATCATTTATAATTCGTATATTCGAGCCAATGTTTTGCTGGGACCGTCACAACGTTTATAAATTTTGTTGTTCAACTTAATGGGATTGTTGGGTTTTAAGGTACTCGATGATAAGACCAATTTTGCACTCTTTTATCATAAAATAGTTTTTTCATATATATTTGTAACGTACCGCTGGGAATTAGTGGATTGGATTTCCGTACTTAATTACCTCTCGTTACAACTAGTATTTCTAACTTGAAAAAAAGGCAATCTCTTGTCTACAGCGAATAGTGTGTTACGTATAGTAATGTCCAATTGAAGAAATGTCAGGGTGTAATCTGGTCTAATGTACTGTGATTTTAATCACTTCTCTACTCTATTTCACACGAAATACCAATCGTATTGGTTACGTTCTGCTATTTATTCTTGGCTCTTAGGCACGATATTTTTCTCGCGAAACACATTCGAATCGATCTGCACGAGTATTCTATAAAAAAAATCTTGTCCTTCATATGTTTAAAGACGTTGCTTTTGGCGAGTGAATGTATCATGGGTTAGGCTTGAGATCTCAGAGGTTGTTTGATATATCGAAAACGTTTCACGAGTTACGTTTTGCTTTTTTTTATATTTTTACTACACACACACACACACACACAGTTTTCTTTTGGCACAAATTTGCTTGTCAGTACACACAATACTCTTACACATTGTGTGTTTCGACACTAACAATATCTACAGATACAAGACACACTTTCCAACAACATGACACAAATATGTCGTTATATACACACACCATTGTTTTATCTTTATTTCTACCACAAGAGAATGATCCTGGGAAACGTTACTCACGTATGGTCGTCGATTCCACTATCGCTCGGGATAAACCGTATTTCCCATTCGTCGTCGAACTCGCGTCGATGGATACTTTCTATTCGTTTTCTCTCGCAATTGATGTATTGTCCTGTAATCGCGCATATGTGTAGAGAACGGGAGTTTGCGAATTCGTGAAAAAAAATTTATTCAGTAGACAATTTATGGGTAACAATGGACAAACCTGTGAGTCATCAGGTCGCTAAGCTAATAGCGGCAATACGAGACACTCGGGATTACTGAATTTGAGGATTTAGTGTAATAACACCCGTTTGTAGTAAAACTTGGCAAAGGTGAAAGACATGTTGTATCGTTGAGACAAATGAAAAATGAAAATTCTGTTTATTCTCGTGTTGTACTAGTGTCGTTCTTCGTAACAACGGAATGACGTTAACGGTGTTAATCGGGATCCCACGTACACGTACATCTTTTTTATTTCGACCGGCGTGTCAGTGGGATACTCAGAATTATTGTATAATTTCAGGACGGTTTCGCTCCACCAGAAGAATTGGAAGGTGACGGCCTTGCCCCCGATGACGAAGAGCAATATTAACACCCCGTTCATTGTACAATCAAAATAACAACAAGATCAAGATCCATTGAAGATATCGAGTGCGTTGGCGTTCGCTACGTTCGTGAGCCAGTAGCCCCAGTACCCTCCCTCGCATAATTAGTATGCTGTGTCACACGTGTAGCCGTTTTAGCGTTTACGAGCGATTATCCGCCATTCACTGGAAGTAAAAAAAGAATCACCATTCGAATATCACTACGACAAATTAACAATAATTACGTATAAATTTCCGATATTACATGCAAACGAGCGTTTCGTACACCTGTCTGAATACGACGAAAGATATCCGGTGGATAATCGTTTTTATTCTTTTACATCTTTGCAAAATTAGCCTTATGCCTTGATAATTTAAATTCGTGCAGTCAGCGAGCACTAATACCAATAGCTATAATCATGGCTATTCATTGTCATCTGAGGTGTCGTCCACCCAGGATTTCGATAAATTAACAACCTTTGAAGTTGAGGGTCTAGAAGAGGTCGATGCGTCACTCTCATCCGTGTTGGGGACTGTCCCTCCCGGGGGTAGAATTGGTCTTGAAGATAGTGGTAGGCCGCTAAGCGAAGCCTCTCCAGTAATGGGCCCTTGTGGGAGTTTGCCATGTATACTCGTGTCAGAGGTTAGCTCAACAACCCCACTTTTAAGAGAGTTTAATGTCATGAAATCCGCAATAGTTGGGGTCTGCCGAAAGCCGTGTGGATGATAATCACTTTTTTCCTTCATTTTCTTCTCTCCAAGAATCGGAAAGGATGTGAAAGAAGGTATAGTCCCAACTGGAGAATTAGTCATCTTAGGAGGTGGTCTGGATGGATTATAGTCAGGGGGCAGCCGAGACCTCAGAAGGACGGTTGGTTCGTCCAGATTACCATGAGCGTTAAGACCGCTAAATTCAGCGATCAACGGAGTATGTTCAGTTAGAATCTGAGTTGAGCTACCAATAAAACATCGTGGAGTGCGACTACTATCAGATACATCATTCTCCTTATCGAAATGGGAAAACCACCGATCAAGTACATCCATTTGGGACTGATCAGCTGTGATCGACCCACTGAAATCCATCTCATGAGACATTTGACTCAAACCCTCACCCAGTGGGACACGGGCGAACCGTATGTAATTAGCTGCAGAACGATACCGCGTCACAATGGTTACAGAAGTGGTGGTAACGTTACCTTTTTCAACGCTGGGAGAGGCTTCGAAGAAGCTCGCGGCATAATAAGCTATCATTGCGCCGATTACTGGATTGATTGACACAGCTAATGATTTCATGATTTTAAAAGCGTAACACAAGAAAACACAAGCCTTGCACAAGAAAAAAAAAAAGAAAAGAAAGAAAAAGAAACAAGGCTCTCGGCGAGTCGCGCGGTATACATTTAAGGGTGTGGATGCATATTGCTGCGCAAAGTTCTACAAGCCTTATCGTCCTACGGTGATTAATATTACTTGTTTATTCTCTTTTTAATCAATTAATTCGCGAGTGTTCGGCGTTTAACACAAAAAAAAAACAACAACATTTTGTATCAATAACTGTGACTGTGTAAAGTTCTCGATAATAGATTGGTTTTTTTTGTAGTATTCCCTCGGTACGACCACAACCACCAACTACTTTACGTTCCACACACAATTTCTCGCGTCGTTGGTAGCATTGTCGTTTTTTTGTTTCTGATAATTACGTTTGAATCGTGAATATTGTTATCCATAGATGCGTGAATCCATCTAATCGCACTGCGAAACACCCCACAGCTGGCTTTACTATGAAAAAAATGATGATACTTTGAAACAACGATAGTAATAGATACCTGGATACGTGACTGCTTCAATGTCGAAGCAAGACCATTAAACCCAAAATTACATAGTCCTCTAACGCAATACGATTTACCAAAGGAAACCGTCGGCGTTGCCGTTGCTCGAAATTAATATCGAAGAAACGACAGTGAGATCTTTCTCAAGCACAAAGGTACACCCTGTCCCCTCCCCGGAACAATGGAACGCCAAATACTTTCGCCTTTAAAAAAAAAAAAAAAAAAAAAAATTAGTAATACTATTAGAAGGAGCGAGTGTGGTATAGCTGGGAAGTTGAAGAATGAGAGCGAGAGAAAGATAAAAAGAGAGTAAGAAAGAATGCTTGCTTAGGCGTTCATCGATTTTATTAATAAGCGCGCATTGGTTTTTGATTGGAGAGTCTCGAAGCTCGTGATTGAACAATTGCGATCCATATCGATTACTATAATTGTCTGATTAGATTAATCCGCACTGAGTACGACTTACTATTTTTTATTCGTAATGGGAGACACGCTCCGGCTTTATCTGTTTGTTACTCGATAGATGTGCAAACGAAGCAGACAGTCTGATAATCTTCGTGTTTGGAGTTTTTTCAATGATGTAATAAACTTTTAATAAAGTCACGCTCGGTCGTTATATTTCGTCGGGGATCGATTTTTCCTTTACTTCGGACGAATTTGGAGGCTTTCAACTCGAGCAGAGAAACCCATGACATCTCTTTTTTTTGTACTGTTAAGCTATGGTTATTTAGTCTTAGCAAGCTGCTGAATTGTAACGTTTGTCTGCCCAGACATACTTGATCGTGATCTTTTTTTTCTGCACGTTACATTGATTACGATGAAATGATAGAATTAATATCTGTCGATAATGTGGTAGCACTGTTCGTACGTAATGGCTTGTAAATGAATAAAATGTACAGCAATCACGACAAGTATTGGGTTACTTTTACTGATTCATTGACTGAACATTGGACGCAACGGACTGTGGAATTTAAACAAAAGATCACACACGACTCCGAATCAATCGAAGAGGCTAGTTGGAAAAATGTCAGACCTTTACGATCTCCTGCACGGCACGCCGAGGACACGATCATTGCCACCGGTGCGCGATGGCACTGAATTTGCAGCCAAAGATGCAAAGAAGAATCCTTCGTGGAAATTCAATCTCGACATGGTACGTACCAAATCTTGCAACACGTCCCGTTAAATTTGCACGAAAAAAATTATCGATTTTCCTCGTTTATGTTGCAGGTCCAGGCACGCGAGGTCCACGAGGTGTTGGAGCTGGCTGCGAGGGATACGAAAATTAAGCAGTTCAAGACCAGCGCCAAATACCGCTCAGCATTCGAGTGCAACTTGGGACCGCCGCAGGGCTTCTACTTCGACAAGATGCAAAAATACGCGGAGCAATTGCCTACAGTCGGGCTCACTCCAGTAATTTATTCGAAACGGTTCTCGTCGGATCACATGGTGGCCGCGGTCAGGAAAAAACGGGAAAAGTCAGGGGGAAAAATCTTGATCAGGAAATCAGGGAATTTCAAAATTGGTCAGGGAAAAAGTAAATTGTCGTCAAGCCTTCTATAAATAAATAATAAATAAGAAGTATATAAAAGGGAAGCTTAAAAAAAATCGGCACATTTTGAAAAAAAAAAAATAGAATTAAATATTAATACAGTATAAATAATTAGGCATTTTCGTTTGCATCATTAATTTAAAAAAAATAGAAGTTGTTAGAAGTTTGGTCAGGGAAAATGTTTACTTGGTCAGTAAAAAGTCAGGGAATGTTATTCCGGCAAAAACAGGTCACCATGGATCAGATTCGCAGATGCACCAATTCCGTACCTTGTCGATTATTTCCCATAGGATTGGGAAAACAGCATCCGAAACTTAGTGCCGGAAGGCATGAGAAGCAAGTACAACGATCTCTTCGAGAGCCACATGAGTGAAACTAAGGAACGTTATCGCGACGCGATGCACGAGTTGGGTATGCAGAGTGTAATATCCAGAGGATGCGGCTGTGATTGGCCCGAACTCGTCGATGCACCTTTCAAACTACCCGGTAGAACGGAGCATCGTCATAGATTCATCAGAAACCGGTGTTCGCTCACTAGACGGTATTTCCTGCCGCACAAGTTGATGAAGAATATATTTTCACGCGCCAACGTTCTCCTACCGGAATTGATATGTGACTTTGGAAAATATCGCTCGCTGGGATTCCTCGACCTCTCCAAGTATAGACCCAATTAAATTCGACGATTCTTCGCTCATACGGTAAATATTTAATCGTGAGATTGGTCGATTAAGATTCCTGGATGCGGTGGACGCTGACGTGAGGAAGGGTGAATTGTGCATCACCAAAACCTACTACACGGACATTGTGAAGCTACTTTCTCAGCCGAGATACATTCACGACGTAGCCAGCTCGATAGTGGAACATTTTCTGCGCTGCGCATCGAAGCTTCTCTCCTATCAGATCGTCAAAAGGATGATGCACAGCATGCAGCATTTTCTCGATATTTTAGCCGACGACTCGAAGAATCCGCTGCTCGTGGTAAGTGAATACAGTGGAACCCCGTTTATTCGAGGTAATGTGGGGAGAACGTGCGTTGGATAAGTGAAAACTCGGATAACACGGATAACATACTTAATTCGAACTTGTATTATTATATATGTACTATTATATATTTTAAAAAATAACACAACTTCATATAAACAGTAACTTTATTAGTTAATGTAATTATTTTTTTAATATAATTAATATTAACTTCATATAAACATGAACCATTGACTCTAAAATCAGAACTGTTGTATTTGAGCTCGCAATATAAAGCAAGTCTCGCTGCGCGCTGACTTCGCATAAGTTCGACAACAATAAGCGAAAATTGCAAGTACTTCTTGATGGTGTAAAAATCTGAAAAAAATCATGTATACTATTCATGTAACTTTTTTTTAATGAAAATGATTCGTTTATTTTTCTGAATACGTATCAATTTTTTTCAGATTTTTAAGTAATCGTTGATTTTTTATTTTTTTATAGAACAAAAATCAACGATTACTTAAAAATCTGAAAAAATTCATACGTACTCAGAAAAATAAACGAATAATTTTCATTAAAAAAAAAAGTTTTGTTGCCGGGTAATTTGTTAACCAATTAATTTTGTGACGAATTGGTTAATAACATTTTGCAATTATTATTATTATGCAAAATTAATCTTCTCAGTGCCTTTAGCATACATAATTTTTTCAGATTTTTACACCATCAAGAAGTACTTGCAATTTTCTCTTATTTTTGTCGAACTTATGCGAAGTCAGCGCGCAGCGAGACTCCCTCCGTAAGCGCGTATGCAACAAAGTTGCCTTTACGCGCTACTCCGCGCGTGGGCATAGCTGCTTTATCCGTTTTATCCAAATTTTTCGTATTATCTGCGCCTACACCTCGGTTAACGCGGAGCCGCGGTTAATCGAAGGTCGAATAAGCGAGCTTCTACTGTACACGAAAAATAAATTTTTTCTGTTCAACGGGCAATTAATAACGATCAGTATTTTTTTTTTTTTTACAGGTACAGTTGCGATGCGATGGTAATAAATTGTACACCGTTCCCTCGATAACCGACATCCGCAGCGCGCTACATACACTGCTGGATAACATCGCCAGTGTCGCTCAGGAGCTTCCGACACTGGAGTCGTGGGTCGACATCAAGACACCCAACGAGTTTATCCCAGTCGTCGTACCGATGTGGTATCTCGAATTATCGCACCGTTCTTTGACCGAGATATTCGACAAAAAAATGCAACCTCTGCAATCTTACATCGACTCTCTTCACGCACAATTCGGAGTGGTTTACGACGTCAAGACGCACGACGACGTTGTGGCTTACGTTGCCGAAGAACATAAATTCGAGGATTGCCTCGACAGACTCGAGGACTTTAACAGATTTATTAGGGAGATAAATGGAATGGTAAATCTATTGTACATTCCGCACTCTATATGTTAAGGTAGCTGGAGCGAGTGGTGTTCATTTCGCCAAAATTCGAGAAATTCGGGCAAGAATTGCAAACACTTCCCGATGTTATAAAAATCTGAAAAAATTCGTACTTATTATAGGCACTGAAAAGACTAATTTTGCATAATAATAATTTCAAAATGTTATTAACAAATTGTTGGAAAAATATGCGGTAACTCAACTTTTTTTTTAATGAAAATGATTCGTTCATTTTTCTGAATACGTATGAATTTTTTCAGATTTTTATCTTTATGTTGATTTTTGCACATTTTTCCATGTAAAAAACAAGAAAAATCAAAGGTAAAGATAAAAATCTGAAAAAATTCATACGTGTTCTGAAAAATGAACGAATCATTTTCATTAAAAAAAAGTTGAGGTACCACACATTTTGATTAACAATTTCTATTTCAACAATTTGTTAATAACATTTTGAAATTATTATTATGCAAAATTAGTATTTTCAGTGCCTATAATAAGTATGAATTTTTATAACATCGGGGAGTGTTTGCAATTCTTGCCCGAATTTCTCGAATTTAGGCGAAATGAACACCACTCGCTCCAGCTACCTTAAGTTCGTAGGTCGACAATTAACCGGTCGCCAATTACGTAGACGGGCAACGAGTATTTTACGATAGGGAAGCTCTATCAGGAGGAAGCTAAGATAGGCTTGAAGCTCTACACGGAGCAAGTTCGTGAGCTTATCATAGTCCAATTAGTAAAGCGTCACACGAACTTCAATCTCGAGATATGCGCGGGTTTCGAAGAGCTCAAGGAACGCGCTTTGAATGTACCAACGACCACGAAGGAGTTACTAGAGTTAGGTAGATGCGTGAAGGATCGAGTGAATTTTTACCGTCCCGACTATTGAACACGACACTGATGATCGTCTTTATTCGTTTGCGCAGGAGAATACATGCTCTACGCGTCGACGAAGCTGATGGAAATATTCCGCGAGAAGATTGAGCTCTCACTGTACATGATGTCTTGTCTTCTGGAGATGACGTCGCTGGACAAGGATCACATAGAGTTGAACAACACGACGGTCAACTGGCTGACTCGCATCAAGCCGATCCTCGAACAGAACAGTTCCTTGTTCGAGCAAACGAAATTCGATTTGGAGGAACACCTGCAGAATAGCGGAGCTAATTTGGAGGCTCAGATCGAAGATATGTTCCCTAGGTAGGGGAGAGCGGAGCAAAACGGGGTGTTTATATGCAAAACTAAATTTTCCAATTATTTTTGGATCGGACAAGGTGGCAAAACTGCAATAAGGCCTGATGTATATCCGATAGGGCGAATTCGGGCATCCAAAAATTATTGGAAAATGACGTTCTGCCCAAAAACCCCGTTTTGCCCCGTTGCCCCATTTTGCCCCGCTCTACCCTACATCGTGTCATGGATATGAATTTAGCAATTCTGCCGCACGACTTTTCAACACTTGGCGCCTCGCAGATTGGTGATACTTGACGACATGGATGACGCGAGTCGCATTCTCGAATACATCGAGGACATGAGAAAATTGATTCGAGGCTTGGACAGAATGGAGGAGGAAATCGCTTGGATCCACAGCGAGGAGAAACTCTTCAAGTACCCTCACACAACGTATCCGAAGATCGAGGAGCTCAAAGCAATTATAATGCCGTACTACGCTCTCATTTATCGTGCTTACCAGTGGCAACGCGACTTCGGCGTCTGGCTCGACGGACCTTTCGAGTACCTCGATTCGAACGTAATCGAGAACAAGACTAACGATTATTTAACGGACTTCAATAAGACGAGCAAAACGTACAAGGCGAAGATCAAAATGCACATCGCTATCAACTATCCATATTGGTAGCAATCAATAATTAATTTGTGTACTGTACACGAGAAAGCCTTCTGATTATAATTCGTGTCGATTAGCTTCGCAGGATTGGTAGACGATCCTGATCCGTTTCAGCAGCCAGCACCCTTGAAACTTTGCTTTCAGCTTCTCGAGCAAGTTAAATGGTTCAAGGTGATGAGACAGGTTTCATCAACTAGCTCGATACGTTTTCTTGTCCTTCTGATTGGAAACGCTTTTAATGCTTCCTAGCAATACGTACCATTGGCGTCTTGTTTCTGCAATCCCGCATTGCGCCAGCGTCACTGGGACGAGATGTCGGTAATTGCAGGTTTCGACCTTACCCCGAACGCTGGTACGACCTTTCGTAAAATAATAAATATGGACATCATGGACGACATACTCAAGTACGCACAGAATATTTTCGTTTTAGAATTGGTATTTAATTTATTTTTAATATTATTAAGGTACGATCTGATAAGCGCGAGCGCGACGAGAGAGCTCGCTCTGCAAGAACTTCTGGCCAAAATGATTCACGATTGGGACGACGTTCTGTTCACCACGATGCCCTTCAAGGACTCGGGTGTCGCTATTCTCACGCAGCTGGACGACATCGAGGCTCTGCTCGAAGAACACATCGTAAAGATGCAAGCCATGCGTGGCTCAGCATTCGTAAAACCGATCGAGAACGAAGTTAAAGTATTTTACGATCTGTTGCTTCGCATGCAAAAAACTATCGAGGAATGGACGAAGGTATTTCGAACTGAGAACGTTGAATTATGATTTACTATATTATTATTATTATTATTATTATTATTATTATTATGATTATTATTATTATTATTATTATTATTATTATTATTATTATTATTATTATTATTATTATTATTATTATTATTATTATTAATTCGTTATGAGACTCTAGGACGACGTCCCTTGAGAGTCAACTTCAAATACAAATGAGACAAATATGAGAACCATATTTAACACGATTAACATAATTAACATTTCGACCGGATTTACAAATAGAAGCTACCCCTGAATCACTTCACGCTCCTCCTCCGCCATTAAAAACCGATGGCAACAGCCGCGAAAAATCTCTAACTATATTGTACGATCAATAACCCTTTTTCTTACCACCAGGTGCAAGTTCAATGGATGTACCTCCTTCCAATATTCTCCAGCAAGGACATCGTCGCCCAGCTTCCCGAAGAGGGCGTTATGTTTCAAGAAGTCGACGGGACATTTCGCAGAGCTATGCAGGCCGTGTCCAGGGAACCGCACGTCAGAGAAACTGCTGGATCGGTTAGCGAGTCGTCCGACGAGTTACGAATATTTTTAATAGCGACAACGATGACTCGTGCAATGGAAATCGTAGGTCGGCTTGTACGAAGCTATGAAGGATGCGGACGAGTTGATGGAGAAGGTCAACGAAGGCGTGACGAATTATCTTGAGAAGAAACGACTGTTCTTCCCGCGATTCTTCTTCCTCAGCAACGAGGACATGCTCGATATTCTCTCGGAAACTAAGGAGCCCCTTCGCGTCCAGCCTCATCTTAAAAAATGTTTCGAAGGCATCGCTAAACTGGGGTATAAAAAACCGTCCTAGCTGATCGTTCGTTCCAAAACAAAATATTGCGACTGTGCAGCTTCAACGACCAGCTGGAGATTTACTCGATGTTCAGTGACGATAGAGAGGAAGTGAAGGTGGAGGAGCTTATCTCGACAAGTGCGGCGCGAGGTTGCGTCGAACGATGGCTCGTCCAGGTCGTTCGTCTGTAATTCATGATAGTCGATACAAAAGGATAAAAGCACTTATACGCGACGACGTTTGCATAGGTCGAAGAGCAAATGGTAAAGTCGATAAGGCACGAAATACTGATGAGTTACCTGGATTACGATCCCGAGAGACGAGTAGACTGGGTGCGAATATGGCCGGGTATGGTAGTGCTCTGCGTCTCACAAATATACTGGAGCATGGAGGTCCAGAATTGCTTGATGACCCACCTGGCTTCGGCGATGGAATCTCTCAACAGGAAGCTCCAAGCGCAGATCCTCGATATGGTCAATCTTGTGAAAGGTATACGATCGGTAGTTAAGGGCTTACGCCACAGTAAAATTGCGGTTTTTTAAAAGCTTTTATCCCCCATCGTCAAGGGCCGCGTTGTATGTCATTAGTCAAGAAACAATTAGAAAATATTGTTTCACATGAAATGACATGTCGAAATCAGGGCTACCGCAAACGAACTTTCGAAAAAAAATGTTACGCTAACCGATAAGACATAAATGATAACAATAAAATTGAATTAAAAAATTCATAAATGTTTGTTAACGTATCCTCCTTTCACCCTAAAAAAATCATGAAATATGCATACGTTTTTACCCATTTACTGTGGCGTATGCCCTTAATTGAAAACTATATTGAAAACTATATTGAAAATTATATTCAAAAGTACATTGAAAAGTATATTGACTATAGGACAATTATCGAATTATCGAAGCACATAAAATAAAATAAAAATATCACGAAATATGCATAAGTTTTTACCCATTTACTGTGGCGTATGCCCTTAATTGAAAACTATATTGAAAACTATATTGAAAACTATATTGAAAACTATATTGAAAACGATATTGAAAACTATATTGAAAACTATATTGAAAACGATATTGAAAACTATATTGAAAATTATATTCAAAAGTACATTGGAAAGTATATTGACTATAGGACAATTATCGAATTATCGAAGTACATAAAATTACATGTCGAAATCAGGGCCACCGCACACGAACTTTCGATAAAAAAATGTTGCGCTAACCGATAAAAGGTAAATGATAACAATAAAATTGAATGAAAAAATGCTTAAATGTTTGTTAACATATCCTCCTTCCACCCTAAAAAAATCACGAAATATGCATACGTTTTTACTGTGACGTATGCCCTTAATTGAAAACTATATTGAAAGCTATATTGACATCTATATTGAAAACTATATTGAAAACAATATTGAAAACTATATTGAAAACTATATTGAAAACTATATTGAAAACAATATTGAAAACTATATTGAAAACTATATTGAAAACTATATTGAAAAATACATTGAAAACTATATTGAAAACTATATTGAAAACTATATTAAAAAGTACATTGAAAAGTATATTGACTATAGGCCAGTTATCGAAGCAGAATCGCACCACTCTGAATGCTCTCATCACGATCGACGTGCACGCCCAAGACGTCGTCAAGATGTTGATAGACAAGCGCGTTATGAACGAGACGGACTTTCAGTGGCTCGCTCAGTTGCGTTACTACTGGGAAGACGACGTGTTTGTCAGAATAATAAATGCCACGGTGTCATACGCGTACGAATATTTGGGAAATTGTCCTCGTCTCGTGATAACTCCACTGACCGATAGGTATACTGTACCAAAATAATCTACCTATCATTATGACAATGATGTGAAAACAACAAACTTTCATCTTCGCAGGTGTTATCGCACGTTAATCGGCGCGTACGCTCTCCACCTGAACGGTGCTCCGGAGGGACCAGCGGGTACCGGAAAAACGGAAACAACGAAGGACCTCGGCAGGGCCATCGCTGTTCAATGCGTCGTCTTCAATTGCTCCGACGGCCTCGACTACAAAAATATGAGCAAATTCTTCAAGGGCCTGGCCTCGTGCGGAGCATGGGCCTGCTTCGACGAGTTCAACAGAATAGAATTAGAAGTATTGTCCGTAGTGGCCCAACAGATACTGTGCATAATCCAGGCGGTGCGCGCCCACGCGGAAAAATTTGTCTTCGAGGGCACGGAGCTTCGGCTCAATCCGGCGGTCTACGTGTGCATCACCATGAATCCCGGATACGCGGGTCGCTCGGAGCTGCCCGACAACCTAAAAGTACTGTTCAGAACCGTCGCTATGATGGTACCGGACTACGCGATGATCGGCGAAATATTCCTCTATTCCTCGGGCTTCAGCACAGCGAGAGTGTTGTCGATTAAAATCGTGACGACTTACAAACTCTGCTCCGAGCAACTGTCGTCCCAGTCCCACTACGACTACGGAATGCGAGCCGTCAAGACAGTCCTCACGGCCGCGCAAAACATAAAATTGAAGTATCCGGACGAGGACGAGATGGTTCTCCTGTTGCGCTCGATAATCGACGTCAACTTGCCCAAGTTTCTCTCCCACGACGTTCCTCTCTTTCGAGGAATAATCGCCGACCTCTTCCCGGGCGTCGTTCTGCCGTCGCCGAGCTACGACGTTCTCCTCAGAGCGGTCAACGAAGTGGCCGCGAGGAACAATCTTCAGACCGTAGACGGATTCATGCTGAAGATCATTCAGACCTTCGAGATGATGATCGTGCGCCACGGATTCATGCTGGTCGGTGATCCTTTCGGAGGAAAAACGACGGTTCTTCGCACCCTGGCCGAGGCGCTGACTCTCATGCAAGAGTGGGGTGACGAGAACGGATCGAGGACCGTTTACACGACCATCAATCCAAAGGCCATAACTATGGGACAACTCTACGGCCAATTCGACCCAGTCTCCTCCGAATGGACCGACGGCGTGTGCGCGGTCGCTTTTCGTCAATACTGCGCGGAGGACACGCCCGACAGAAAGTGGCTGATCTTCGACGGCCCGGTCGACGCCGTCTGGATAGAAAATCTCAACACCGTCCTCGACGACAACAAAAAGCTGTGCCTGACGTCGGGCGAGGTGATGCAGATGAGCGGCGTAATGTCGATGATCTTCGAAGTCATGGATCTTCTTCAAGCCTCGCCCGCTACGGTTTCCCGATGCGGCATGATATACATAGAGCCGCACATACTCGGTTGGCGACCGTTCGTTAAATCCTGGTACAAGAGCATGGCCCAAAATGTGAGGACCTATCGATGGTACAAGGGAAATCAGGAACTCATCGAAAACCTCTTCGAATGGCTGATGGAGCCCTGCTTGGAGTTCATTCGCAAAGCGTGCCGAATGACCCTGAGCGCAGGGCAGATAAATCAAGTCGTATCGACACTCAATCTCTTCGAGATCTTCATGGAAGACGCGGTCGACGACAATACTCAGGACTTCGAATTGTACGTCGATTTTTGGCTCCAAGCGGCGATGATGCTCTCCATGGTCTGGGGTGCCGGAGGAACTCTTCACCAGGATCACTTCAGGTCCTTCGACGAGTATTACGTGTCCTTGTGGAAAAATCAAGTGGAAGGTCGGAAGACGCCCGCGTGCCTCAACGACATTATCATCTCTCTGCCTGGCGAGGGAATAATACACGACAACTATTACACATTCAACGGCCGCGGCTCTTGGAAGTACTTCGGGGAACTCGCCAAGAACGAGAAGCTGGTCGAGACGCAGAGCATCGGGCAGATGATGGTCCCGACGATCGAGACGGTAAAGTACCAGAACATGTTCCTTCGACACATGAGACGCAGGAAAAGATTCCTCCTCTACGGCGAGACCGGCACGGGGAAGAGCTTCTACGTGCAGGACGTCATGATGAACAAACTCGACGAGAACAATTATCTGCCGAATCTGATAACCTTCACCGCCAAGACGACCGCGGCCCTGACGCAGGAGTTGGTAATCTCGAAGTTGTTCAAGAGGCGAAAGGGCCACTACGGACCTATGAGCGACTCCGTCTGCGTGGTCTTCGTCGACGACGTGAACATGCCGGCCAAGGAAGTCTACGGCGCCCAACCGGCCGTCGAGTTGCTCAGGCAATTCTTCGACCACGGCCACTGGTACGACCTCAAGGAACCCGAGAAGATACGCATATTCGACACGATGTTCGTGTGCGCTATGGCACCACCAGGAGGCAGTCGTCAGGAAGTTTACAACAGATTTCTGAGACACTTCAACCTTTACGCCATACACAGCTTCCCCGAGGAAAGCATCTCGAAGATATTCTCCAACATCGGCCTGGTGGGCCTCAAGAGAAACGGCTTCGGCAGCGACGTCGTCGCCGTCGTCAACACCCTGGTGAACGCGACGCTGGAAGTCTTCAGAAGCGCCAGCGCCGAGCTCAGGCCCACTCCGGCGAAGTCTCACTATCTCTTCAATCTCCGAGACTTCTCGAGGGTAATAACGGGCTGCGCTATGATAAAGAAGGAATCCGTCGAATCCCGAGCGACCTTCACGCGCCTCTGGGTTCACGAGATATTGAGAGTCTTCGGGGATCGACTGATCGACGGCGACGATCGACGGTGGCTGATCGAGCAGCTCAAGGTCACCGTCCAGAGTACCTTCAGAGACTCCTTCGACTCCGTGTTCTCCGGTCTGCCGAGGTACGAGGACAAGCTGACGGACCTCAGCCTGAACGACCTCATGTTCGGTAACTTCATGGACTTGGAGGCGAATCCGGAGGACAAGAGGTACGAGCAGGTCGTCGGTGTCGAGGAGTTTCGGAGAGTGGCTCTCCAGTGTCTGGAGGACTACAACAGTACGCACAAGAACAAAATGGACATCGTCCTGTTTCGCTACGCGCTCGAGCACCTCGCCAGGATTTGTCGAATCCTGACGATTCCATGCGGAAGCTTGCTGATGGTGGGCGTCGGTGGGTCGGGCAGGCAATCGTTGACGAGACTCGCCGCGAGCATGGCGGCCTGTGGATTGTTTCAGCCGGAGATAGGAAGCGCTTACGGGATGAACGAGTGGCGAGAGGACATCAAGAAAGTCCTCAAGGACTCCGGGGGGGCCGGGAACGACTTGGCATTCCTCTTCACCGAGGGGCAGATAAAGGAGGAAGCTTTCCTCAGCGACATCGACAGTCTTCTGAATTCCGGCGAGGTGCCGAATTTGTTCACCGTCGAGGAGAGGCAGGAGATCGTCGAGCTGTGCCGATTGGGGGCGCAGGGTGGAAACAGAAACTTGGACATATCGGTTCTCGGGGTGGTCGCATTTTTCATAAATCGCTGCAAGGAGAAGCTCCACATAATGCTGTGTTTCTCGCCCATCGGCGAGTCGTTCCGCGTGCGGCTCAGGTTGTATCCGAGCCTGGTGAGTTGCTGCACCATCGACTGGTACGACGTTTGGCCCGAGGATGCCCTCGAGCAGGTCGCCATACGATTCACGACCGACATCAACGTCAACGAGGAGATAAAAGTCAATTCCGTCGTCGCTTGCAAGTACTTCCACGTGTGCGCCAAAGAAATAAGCGCCCACTTTTATCAGTCGCGTGGACGACAGACTTACATAACTTCGGCCGCTTTCTTGGACCTCATAAGGACGTTTTCGGATCTCATAACGGAGAAGCAAGAGGAACTCGTTCTCGCTAGGTAAATCGCACCACGTTCAATCATTCTCGTTGCAATTACTGATAATCCTGTGTACACTTGCAGAGATCGTTATTTGGGCGGATTGGAGAAGCTGGATTTCGCGGCGCAACAAGTGGCTCAGATGAAATCGACCCTCACCGCGCTGAGACCTCAGCTCGAGGCGTCCGCCAAGATTACTGCCCGGACGATGCGAGAAATCGAGACCGAGAACTTGAGCGTCGAAACTGCTACGGTAATGGTGAAGAGGGACGAAGACGCGGCGAATATTCAGGCGGAAACAGCGGGACAGCTGAAGGAGGAGTGCGAGGCCGATCTCGCGGAAGCACTTCCGATTCTGAACGAAGCTGTTGGTAAGGAGGTTGGCATAATTAATCTTTGCAATATTCGTGTCTTGCTGCATTGAAACTCGACTGTGATATCAGATATATATATATATATATTTTAAGCAGATAATCATAATCATAATCATAATCATAATCATAATCATAATCATAATCATAATCATAATCATAATCATAATCATAATCATAATCATAATCATAATCATA
>JAPYZC010002005.1:0-29613 GCA_030522665.1 Ichneumoninae sp. A BG-2022a | reverse complement strand
TTTTTTTCAGATTTTTACACCATCAAGAAGTACTTGCAATTTTCTCTTATTGTTGTCGAACTTATGCGAAGTCAGCGCGCAGCGCGACTCCCTCCTTAACATGGACGTGGGGTGAAGCGCGATCGCGAAAGAGATACGAGCGTAGGACAGTCGAACCGACAGAGTTCGGAGGACGTTTTCCCTCCGGGTCGTCGAAGCCTCCTCAAAGCTTAATGCTCCGCAGGTTAATTGGAAACACGTCGAATCGCGGAAAGACAGTTATTCGCCCGCAGAGAATTCCGCTCGTGCTCGGTGATTCGCTCGTCGGTGAAATGTATGGCAAACCCGGCGCTGCCGCTATCCGCGAGTAGATTAGAAATTCGGATTTAATTAAGCGTAATTGATTTCCGCATTTCACTATGGACGATTGGCGAACGCAAAAGTTCCGACCCCCCCTATCGAAAAATCTCGCGCAGCTGACGACGAGCGGAGATACCGACGGGAAAAGCGTGGGTGGGTTTTCCCCTCCGGCACGCCCGCGAACCGTACATTCGCGTCCGAGGGGTCGATGCTCGCAGCCCTCGGGCCACCCTCGATAAAAATCACCGCTTAGCGCGGGGATCGAGTCTTTAAATGGAGATAATCGACTTGCAAATTATATGGAATATATTAAAAATAAAAGATAAAAAAAATGATTCATAATCGAGGGGTTGAAGTCGGTGAATTATGTAAATTTCAGAGTTGGGAAAATACTGAAAATATTGGAAATACTTGAATACAGAAAATACGGAATTTTACTGTATACTGGATAATACTGGATTTTAAATACGGAATACTTTTTGTAAACAAAATACATTGATAAATATTTTGTTTAAGTTTTAATTCTATATTTTAAATTAAGTATATTTCAATTTCATATTTTTAAATTAAATTTCAGTTTTGACATTAAATGTTTTTTTCACATTCGACATTTGTTTTTTCACTTCAAACCTTTGTTTTTCAGTTTGACATCCGATATTTTTTAGCATCTGACACTTTTCCAGATTTGCCATTAAATATGTTGTTTTCATTGCAAATTTAAGATTTTTGTTGACATCTGAAAGTTACTTCGCATTTTAGCATTTAGCATTTGCAATCTGAAATGTTTTATTGTTTAATCCATATCCAACAATTTGACTTAGTATTTTCAACTTCGCATGAAAATTTTGCATTATACCGGATTGCAAATCAGAATTTGAAACTTATTTCGCATCTGTAATTAGAAATTTAAAAATGAAATTTTTGCCCCCCGAAAAGTCCACCCAAAAACCGTTCCAGATTCTGAACCAGTAGATTGCCAAACTAAAACGAAACGACAAAAAACGAAGATGGAATTCTTCCCTCCGATTCCCGGCGTGTCTCCCGAGTGACACGTTTCTCACGACTATTGGACACTCGCGAAGATTTTAATAATGAAAAAAATTCCATTTTATCCGGACTTTAATTATCACGATTCCGGCCCGAGTTCTCGTTCCCCGAACAGCTTGCCAGCGATTCCAGCAATCTCGGATAACCATTTGGATATTATGCTTAATTCTTTTTTCCCCCCTGAAATATCCTGAGGGGACACCCGGATGTTTAACGAACTGCGCGCAACGCCCGTTCTAAACGCGACCCCGACTTTCGAACCCCCTTTCTGGACGAGGGTTGGTAACACCTGACTGGGTTGTCCGCGAGAAGGGTGGCTCGACCCCCACCGCTCGCGCCGGTAACGGGGAGTGGCGAGAACGAGATAGCTACATAAAACGGATTCACTCGCGGTTGGTTTCAATCCCCGCGAAATGGCCACTTTCGCGCTAAGGAGCAAAAAAAACACAAGTAGCTCTGCAACAGGGCCGGCCACTTTCAATCGAAGCGGAGCGATTCAAACGGCGCTCTGTACTCGCATATTTCGTTGAACCAATTGAGGCTTGAATTTCATTATTTTTTTAAATTTATTTATATATTTGTTTTTATTTAAAAGTGAGGGTTCCGTGTTATTTTGTGCGAGCACAGTCCCTTAGGAACAGATCTTTCACCCAATCAGAGTCGCGTCTAGCTCGATCCGCTGTGGCATGTGGATTAAGGGCAGGGGAATCCCCGGACCGCACGTACGGGGATTCCCCGTTTAGCGAGACTTTCGAAGCACGGGCACGCGATCTTCGGATGGATAGATTATCAGCGAAATGTTGTTAAAAAAATATCTAAAAATTCATAGAGTGGCCTTGATGTGTGGGGAATTTTTCTCTGTGTCATATAATGATATGACATAGAGAAACATTCGATCGCTGATGTCGTGATCGATCTTTTTGGAATAGAAGAACCAACGCGGTTAGCTCTCGATACGACGTTCCCCGTACGCGAAAGTTTCAGTCTCTAAAGTCTATAATTTTTGTACTATTGACGAAAGTAAAAAAGACTGTTTAACAAATATTCCTTATCCACAAACGTTAACAATGAATAATTTTTTCTTCATATTTGTACAATTATTTTTATAGTTCAAAGGCCCAGGTCGTCGATGATAAGATGATCGATCACTTTGACTAGAACGAAAAGAACAAAAATTGTGAATCTTCGTGAGCGATTTGTAAAATTTCCAAAAAAGATTTGATACTCTAAGGTTTCGGTTTTTGGCGTCTATAATTTTTGTCTTATTAACAAAAGTACAAATAGAAAATATTTGAGCATATAACAAATATTCCTTGTCCATAAACGTCGATAATTTATGTGTGGTCTTCAGATTTCTCCAATTATTTTTATAGCTAAAAAGTAAAGTTCCTCGGCGATGAGAAGAACGGTAAATTTGACTAGAACGAGAGGGAACAAAAATTGTGAATCTTCGTCAGCGACAGAGGTTTGTTAAATTTGCAAATATTTTTTGCCCGTCGCGTGGCTCACATCGCGACGTATCGATTTAGCTGCGAACAAGTTAAAAAATATTGATTTCAGCCAATGCGGCGCAACGTGGAAGACCGAGAGGGGTGGGCAAAGTGCGGACAGCCCTCCAGGGTTAATCCAGTCAAGCGTTACAGCATTGAACCCGCGAAGCCGTGGCTTACCCAGACCATCCTCAATGAATAATGCGAGATACGAGAACTCCCAAAACAAAGACGACCTAGTTCGACGATCGAGTGCCGGGCTCCTCACAGGGGCGGGGCGGCGCCCCACGAGATCAACGGAAGAGGCTGCACCGACAGATACGCGACTAACCCTTCCAGCCTCGTACGAAACCTCGACTTTGCCAGCTGCGGCCACAAAAAACTCGTACAAATATCGAAGAAAAGAAAATCATACCAAAATCGAAGGAAACAAAATCGTACGAAAATCGAAGGAGAGAAAATCGTACAAAAATTGGGAAAAACAGAAACGTACAAAAATTGAGCAAAACAGAAACGTACAAAAATTGAGAAAAACAGAAACATACAAAAATTGAGAAAAACAAAATCGTACAAAATTTTTAAAAAATAGTACACAATTTTTTTAAAATGGTACAAAATTTTAAAAAAATGGTACAAAAGTTTTAAAAAATGGTTCAAAATTTTTAAAAAATGGTACAACATTTTTTTAAATGGTAAACATTTTTTTAAAAATGGTACAAAATAAAAAAAAATCGTACAAAATTGAAAAAAAAACTTCATATTTGTCGAAATATGCGTAGCTAAATCGGAGGTTGAATGCGTAGCTAAATTGGTTCCGGGCGCATTCTTCGTCGGCGATTCTCGCCGGATAGGTTTGCCCGGAGATGGAGGGACCGTGAAGGAGGGTCGGACGATTTCACAGCGAGTCACGGGAACGAGCCGCAGCCAGGCAGGAAGCCAAACGCCGGGCGAATGTCGGGAGTTCCGATTACTCGAGAAGGACAGAGACGCGGAAAGACCGAAAGGACAGCGAAAGATAGAAAAGAAGCGGCGAGCGGACGGGGCAGCAGGGGGGCATTGCGGAAAGACCGAGCTAGCACAGTATCGGGCTGCATTCGCGAATCCCACACCGCGTCACGTACAAAGCGCGTGGGTGCAACCGGAATCGTCCTAAACTCTGTACGTGTCGATTTAGCGCTAATGAAAGACCGCGGCACGTCCGCGTTTCCCTTCACAAGTAATAACAACAACAACAACTATAATAATAATAATAATATTCATGTATTAACTAGTATTATTATTATTATTATTATTTGATTTTGTATTTGTTTTGAAGCTAGAAGGGAACACATGTGGTAATAAAAGTCTTATATTTATTGAAATTTACTATTTTGATAAAACTGTAAAAGGAGTAATTCGTCAATATACATCAATATCTAATAATAATAATAATAATAATAATGTTGCTTTAAAACATACAACGACGACTGGCAAACGAAATGTCGCAATAGAAAATGGAACAGTGAGAATAACAAATCATAAACTTAAAATAAAACTATGTTACAACCAAAAATTGAACAGAAGTATAAAAGAATATAAAATAATGAGAGGAAGGATCGCATTAATGAGTTAGTTAATAATAATAGTAATAATGATAAAACATGGTGTTTTACATATGGAAAAGTTTTTAGAAGCAAGAGACAACATGTTAGCTTGGAATTACTTGGAAAAAAAAAATTCCACCGGACGCATTAAAGCCCTCCGGATGTAATGCAAATTTGGTAATGTTTTATTCAGCTGTTTTAAAGATTCAGTACTGTAATGGGGTTGCAGAGATACACTACTGCCCCCCCCCCCTTCCCTCCCAACCCTTTTCGCTCAAAGGGACGAGTGGAGGACGCATCCGTCCCAAATAACTTCTATAGGGGAGAGGTAAATGCATTTTGTTCGATTTTTTCATTAACCGTTCGAGATAGGTTTTGTATTGTTTCTTGTTTGGGACTGACCGGGTGTTGTTTAATCATTCGCTTTGGAACTGTAAACATCGCCCACTGCGCCTACTAATACTTTGTATAGTAAAAAAATCTAAATAGAAGATTATATTCGTCAGTAGCCGATCGAGTGAATTTAAAAAGAATCGCAATAAACATTTTTGTTCGAACGTTTCCCGGATTTTTTTCACGAGGATGGAGCGATTTCCTTAATCGATGAATTTCACGGTTTAAGATTGTAAAAAATTGAAAATAAACCTCACAAAATAAATCCCCTAACTCTCAGGGTGGTTTGTTCCAATTTCTTACTGCACAGTGAGGAATCTTCGCAACTTCCCTCAAAATACCATATCTCTTAAATGTCGGAACGAAAAGTAAAAATTATAACTAAACATTTTTTTTTTAGTATTCGTCTCAAAAAGTATCTTTTCCCACGGGAGCGAAATATAATTTTTTTGGTACCTCAAACAAAAAGTACTATTTACCGTACACGACGCTTCGCCTGGTTAAGGTGTGAAAATTTAATAGTGAACCGTGAGCTAACTTATGTTTTATTAATCTCCGTATTAGATTTTTTTAGAGATGCCTCTCGCTCTCGATGTATATATATATATTTTTCCGAGTCGGTGTGGCATTGCACCCCCGATGGGACATGAAGCTGACCGAGCGATACACACCCCTGTACAAAAAATAAGAACAAAAAAAATTTAGATTTTGCCTCAAAAATGATCTTTTACCATGGGAGCGAAATCTTATTTTTTTTGTACTTCAACAAAAACGGTCTATTTACGGTACACGACAAAAGCGGTCTATTTACGGTACACGGCTGGTTAAGGTGTGAAAATTTAATGGTGAACCGTGAGCTAACTTATGTTTTATTAATCTCCGTATTAGATTTTTTTAGATTTTATTTATGATGCCTCTCGCTCTCGATGTATATATATATATTTTTCCGAGTCGGTGTGGCATTGCACCCCCGATGGGACATGAAGCTGACCGAGCGATACACACCCCGTGCGACCGGGCGTCGAGGCATCGACGGTTCGTTGACTTGCGAGGTCACGATACATTGCCCACTATAGATATACACACACACGCACAGGCGCGCACATATATATTTGTATATATACTATGTCAACGATGAAATATACAAGCTACCGTATGACATGTCCGTACAGAAGGTACGCTATTTATCTTTGGGTGTGTACCCGTGTCGTGGATTAAACGCGATATCGCCGCGGTGCATCGTTACGAAGGGCTTTAGCCCGGCGAGAATGGGCGTGGAATTTGCGCGGGATCGTTGCCATTATCGTTCAACTGCACACGAAGCCCGGGCCCGGAGCGATAAGGCTCGTTCGCACGTTAAACTCACGCCAAACTGTCCGACTGATAAACTCAACGCTCGGCACTTTTATCATGATCGATTATTAATTGTTCCTAAAAGGGGTGAAATAAAAACGAATCGCTTCGGTATCGGAATTCGCAGTCTCCTCCCTCACCGGGTTTCTCGGCGGGCTCCCCAAACGCAGATTCGTCCCTTTCGATTATTTCCTCTTTTATTATTCGAACGATCTTTTATTTATTTTATTTTATCTTTATTTCTTTATAATTGGAACGATCTTTTATTTATTTTATTTTATATTTGTTTCTTTGTAATTGGAACGATCTTTTATTTATTTTATTTTATATTTGTTTCTTTGTAATTGGAACGATCTTTTATTTATTTTATTTTATATTTGTTTCTTTATAATCGGATCGATCCTTTATTTATTTTACTTTATTTTAATTTTTTTATTTATTTACAATTCGAAGACGAATAAAAATCGGCGGACGACCCCGATCGATTGTTCTCTGTTTATTGACACTGTTTACCGTACGGCCGTTCCCGTTATTATTCCAGAGCCTCGCTGTCTTCGGTTCGCGCGTCTTAAATTTTGGGCTTTGCCTCTCCGAGAAAAAAAAATGCAAAACTCGTCTATAGACCGGAAAACATTTTTGTTATTTTAACATCGACTCACAAAAAAAATAGACGAAGCTTCTGTGAAAATGAATATTTTATCGTTAATTATTTCAATCTTTTCGTAATATCTTTTTAAGTCTTTTTTACTTTATGACGATTTATTGAACGATTTGGAGAAAAATTGCAAAAAAAAAAGCGAGAACGAAGAAAAAATGTAACAACCGATGGAACTCCCGAGGAATCCGCACCCGGAAATCGCAGCCCCGTGTTACACCCCGCGACGCAAGCCGTTCGTGTAGCGCGGAACAAGGGTGAGGACACGGGCGAGGAGGCGCGGTGGCGGAAAAGGACGAAGAAGGAGGAGCTGCGAGGAGACTGGACGACTGGAAATGTCAACGGTCGCGATCACTGACACCACAGCGGGAAAGCGGAAGAGGTGCAGCAGAGCGGCACCACTGCATCACGGATGTGCAGTCTCCGGGCGGAGATTATCGCGAACCAGGATAGTAAAAAAAAAAAACGCTAAAAATGAATAAAAAAAATAATGCGGAAGAAGGAGCCAAGAAGCCGAGCCAGAAATTCTCTGCGCGCGGATTGCGATGTTTCCCACATTAAAAACCAAAAAACCAACCCCTTCCGCGAGGGTGAAATTTTAGACTCGTTTTTTACGGACGAAAATTACTGAAAATAAATTCTATGTAAAAAAAAAAAAATGAAAAAAAAAACTCATGAAATTTCACCCCATCGAATCTTCCGCACACTACCAGTTTATTTCGGAAGGGAGATAAATCGACCCAAGAAAAAAATTAAATAGCGTCCCGGACTCGAGCAATTCCTCTCGAAATACCCAACAGAATTTATCCACCGTTAGTGATTTTTTTTCACTCTTTTTTTTCTCCTTTCCTTTCCTCTCCTTAGCCCCTTTAACTCGTCGCACCACTGGCCGCTCCGCCCTTCTCTCGCATCTCGCAGCACACGCGATCTATTCACAGAGATATCTCTCGTCCATAAATTTTCTCTTCGCAGCACAGAAACCTCATTCCCACAAACTTTCCAAACCGCGAGACCATTACAACAAGTATCGTCACGAAAACCCTTACTACCCCTAGTAAATAAAAACAATGGCCTCTCGGAACATCGACGGCCTCGCTGCGATTCTTCCCGTCCACTCGAGGGTGAATAAAAAAACCCAAAAAAAAAATATATAAAAAATATAGAAAATATAAAGAAGGTAAGGAGCGACGAAGACGATGACTTACGGTCGACGACATCATCCTCGACGAGTTGGGTGCGTCGTCGTCGAAAGCTCAACCGCCGCGACACATCGCCATATCGGAGGGATGCGATGCACAATAACACCGAGAGAGGAAGGGTTAGGGGGTTGCTCTATATATATATACACACACATATATATGTATATATATATATATATAACGTGGCGCGAAGGTGTGTTTCAGTCCTATAAGTGAGGACGGCGATACACAGCGACGTGAAAGTGGGGCTGGTGGGGGAAGAGCGAGGGGGTTGGCGGAGGAACAGTGGCCGACGTGCAGGTCGTAGGGGTTTAGCGGCGACGCAGGGGTGGAAACGAGAGAGACGGCCAAGTGCGGAGCGCGCCGGGGTTCGCGGAGAACAATGATATCCGCACCCTTTTCATCACGGGCATTAAAAAATCACAGCGTGTCTTTTCCAAAAAAAAGAAAAAAAATACCAAAAACCCACCCCTTGGGCGAAGCTTCTCGTCCTCCCCGTCCGATCCCTCGAATCCTTCTTCTTCCGAACACCGTAGACTGCTTTTCTCGCGTCTCACGACGACGACGTCGACGAGGAGACGCCGCACCCCGTACTGCGACCCTTCTTACACCAAACCTCCCCCTCCGCCCAGACGTACTTTCCTCCCCTTCGAGATACCGAAATTCCCGAGAGAAAACTCCAAGAAGATGGCCACCGCAGCGACGCAGCCCCGGCACTTCGCGTCCACCACACTGTTTTATTCCCACTGCATATACTTTATATTATACATATAAATACCCACACATACATACATACATATATATAGGTATTTAAGTATTTCAGTATTTTTATATTTTAATGTTTTAATATTTTGGGTATTTGTATGTATATATATGTATACATATATATATATATATATGTGTGTGTGTTTGGTACCTTAATCGAAAGAGTTTATCTGGAGGCAGATTTGTTTTCCTTCATGGCCTATATTATTGTTATTGTTGTTATTATTATTATTGTATATATCGTACCGTATGCCATGCGTGTTACCGGTCGGGTTAGTCGCACGTATTTATTTTTCACGGGAGGACGAATTTATCCGAAAGGTAGCCATGGATACTGGGGTGGGCCGAGAAGACGAGGGACGTATCTCGGGCGGCCACGGGAAGGCAAGCCTGGTCCACGAATGCGCCCCTAGCCGAAAATGTCAATATCCCCGCTGCGCCCGCGATGCGCCCGCGACGTGCGACGCGTTTCCTTTTCTCTCTCTCTCTCTCTCTCGCTCCCTCTCAACCCCTCTCCCTCTCACTCTATATCCTCTATGTACCTTGTGTTTTTTTATTACTACTTTACTACTCCATCTTTACTCGATGCACTCGAGCTCTCTCTCGCCCACCGCGCGTACCATTGTTACCGTTATTATTATGGAACAATACAGCGAAGATCCAAGTCGCCCCTTCAAGGCGCTTTAACTACAGCTTTTTCTTTAAATTATTCTCCTCTCAACTCTGTACGCACCGAATTAGCGATCACGTGTCACACGTGCCTCAGCGATGACTCTCTTCGGCGTCGTTGTTATTTTCGTCCCATTTAGAAAATTATCATAACTATTATTATTTTAGTTTTTATTTATATAATTTTTGTGTGTTTTTTTTTAATTTTTAAATTTTTTAAATTTTTTAAAATAGAAATCGTAAATAAAGAGAATGTACGGTGCACAGGGGTGGTTTCGAGCGATGTTATATTCACGGTACCGGTGGACACTCGGAGCACCGGGGGGGGTTGATCTCGCGTTGGCGCGCGCTCGAGACCGGTGGCACACGCTGGTAGCCCTCGCGCCGCACCGTCGCCGTTCACCGTATCGGCCCCAGACCTCGGCGGCTATCTTTTCAGCTTTCGGCCCCGTTCGTACTGCCACCCCCGACGGCGTTTTCCTGCGACGTACACCGGGAGAACGCCGATCGGGTGTGTGTGTGGGTTTCGGTGCTGTCCGACTCTCCTATACGTATATTTCGGGTTAACACGGACGGGGATGAAATGCTCGGGGGAGGGATTGCGCGGCTAAAATTTCGACGTTACGGGCTTCGCCCCGAGGCGCAGGGGGTGCGCGAGTGGTGGTGCTCGGAGAACGTCTTCGTGTGAGATACTGCGCGAAGGCGTAACCATGACGATACCCGATCGATCCGGAGCCTGCGCGCCTCTCGCCGTTCCCACCTTTGATACACCTGTATTTTATACATGCATGTACATGTGGATACATATGTGTTTGTTATGTACGTATGTGTGTGTATGTATCTTTTAGATGCAAACTGGGAGAATCTACTGGTCTGGCGACTTGGAGGAGCGAGCGGGGCTGCTACAGAGATTGGCAGGGTTTCGGCCCTTTTTCGGTGAGGGGCGGTTTAGGGCCGATGACTGGCTTCCGGTTACTGGTAGGGCTGTGGAGAGAGCGGGATCGTTCGGGCGTATGTCCTGCTGGGGGGCTGGGAAGATGCGACTGTGCCGTTTTCGGGGAGGAGGATGACCGATATGTGAAGAGGTAAATGTCCGGGTCTTCGGACGATGCGGGGAGAGGAGGAGAAATTTAATTTTTTTATGAAATAGGGACTTAGGGAGGAAATGTTTGGATGCTGGGAGGGGAAAAAATCTTTAGTCATTTATTCGCCGTGTCGGCTGGGTAAAACGGAGAGAGTCATGAAACATTAGTTTACAATGGCGACGCGATGGATTCAATGGAAATTTCTGGTTTAGTGGAAAAGGGAGAAAAGTTTGGAACATTTTGTTGTGAGGTCACGTCCTGTTTTAAATTTCAAAACGCCGCTTGCGCTTTGATAATCTTGGTTTTTGAGGTCCCTTCCGGTCGAAAACTGAGATTTTTAAACCGGAAGTGACATTTTCCCGCATAAGGTCACTTCCGGTTGAAAACTGAGATTTTATAACCGGAAGTAGCGTCGCACGAAATTTTTTCAAATTTTGTTGCGTGACGTCGCTTTCTGTTTAAAATAGAGATTTTCCAACCGGAAGTGACATTACAGAGAAGATTTTTTATTTTTCTGTGAAGTGTATCCCTGATGTGGCCACATACAGAGTCGGGTAAATTAATAAGAAACACAAGAATGTTACGATTCGTCTCAGATGTATTTGGAATTAATCTCAAATGTAGCCAGCGACGGAAACGGATGAACTATGGGACACACGCTTCGTCCCGAGTGCAGTCAGCGACAGAGGCGGACGACGAATGAAGCGACGCAGCGAATTGATATTTTCATTCGACGCACATAACCTAAGTTCGGCGTAAAAAAAAAGCCGCTCGCAAACATAACCCCGAATCGTCAAAAATCGTCGGACAGTTCGTCTTGTTTCCTTTCAGATCGACGATGCACGTCGCGATGTTGAAAGTGACGAGTAAAAATTGGAAACCCTTCGCCAGTATAGCACAGCTGAGATATCTGGCAAAGCTGTCGACGAAGTTCGAAGAGAATCCGGAGGCTAAGATGCAGGCATGGCAGATTCATTCGTACGGCGGTTTGGACGATATGAAACTCTCGAACGTCAGAATTCCGGTTATCGCGAAGCCGAACGAGGTCTTGATAAAAGTCGATGCATCCAGCGTCAATCCCATCGACGTCGCTATGACACGTACGTAGTCGTGTAACGAACGTGTTGCTCTTCGAGTCGCTCGTCGAAAACGACCAATGTCCCAGTCGATGCGCTAACACTCGACAGGGCACGATCAGCTGTTGTTGCCACGAACTGGATGAATCGTATGAATTAGCGTTCCTTGACCCAGAAAAGTTGCTCGGAAATTTACATCGATCTCGTGGCGTTCAAGAACTAGCTAAAGATCAACATTACCTAAAAAAACAAAGATATTTTTCGCTTTTCGTTCTGGGAAGAACTGGCAAAAGATCATCAAAACCTAAAAAACCCAAAGATATTTTAGTCTTTTCGTCCTGGAAAGAACAGGCTAAAGATCAACATAATCTCAAAAAAAAAAAAAATACTTTGCTCTTGAAGATGGTTTTACTGAATGGAAAATGAATTGTGGCGCAAGCTGCGTAGTTGATGGACGCATAAGTCCCAACAAATGATTTTTTTATTTGGTAAAAGCGTTTGAGAAAAAAGTCAGAAATTGTAGCTCTCGTGCACTTGTGCGATTGACGCGTGGCTTCGATAGCCCAGATTTCACAAAACCCACAAAAGTTCCAATCACCAAGACTCTAAGGCTACAATTTTGGACATGTTTGTTTTTCTCAAAAGACTAATTTTTTATTTCACCAAATAAAAAATTATTTGCGAAGGCTTATGCGTCAGCTACCCAGTGGGCACTGGAATCAATTCTCTGCCTCCTAAAATTTTCATTTTCTTTTAATTTAATTTTTTGACCGTCAAGGTCAATGTCCCAATACATTGACCTCAAACGGCCAGCAAAAATTTGGGGGGGGGGGGAGAACTGATTCTGGTGCCCACTGGGTAGTTGATGGACTCATAAGACCTTGCAAACATTTTTTTGTCTGGTAAATGCGTGTGAGAAAAAAAAATCCAAAATTGTAGCTCTCACCCTAATTCGTCTTAATCGTCCCTTCGATACGCCCGATATCGTGAATTTTGGTAATAATAATACTCAAAAATTTCAGATGGGTATGGATCGAAGATATTCAATTTCATGCGCAAGACAAGGAGCTTCAATGCCAGTATCGCCGATTCGGAGATCGAATTTCCTCTGACGCTGGGCCGAGATTTTTCCGGAGTGGTCGTCTCGAAGGGTCACGGGGTCGGCGACAAGGTCAAACTGGGTGACGAAGTCTGGGGCGTTGTGCCGATCGACCGCCCGGGATGTCACGCGGACTACGTCGTGGTCGACGATGGCCTGGTAATAAATAAATGGACTCAGAGGAATTCGGAGAAACGCCACAGAACGAAAAAATGTACAAAGTTTCATTGAGAAACAAACGTTTAACGCTCGACTTATTCGAAGGTCAATGTGCGTCCGAAAAATATCTCGTACACGGAGGCGTCGAGTATTTTGTACGCAGGACTCACGGCCTGGTCGGCGTTGTGGATAACCGGAGGTCTCTGCTACAAAACGGCGATGCCAGCCCGCATGAACAGGAGGTGCCTCGTTCTGGGCGGATCCGGGGGCGTGGGAACGATAGCGATACAACTGTTGAAAGCCTGGAACACTCATGTGGGTACATTTGCGAATGATTCGCTGCGCAGAGAGGCGAGTCCGGAGGGACTTGGACAATGTGTAATGTTGAAATTGGAAATCAGGTGATAACGACGTGCAGCAGCGACGCCGTTAATATGTTGAGCAATTTGGGCGCCGATGTTGTGATAGATTACAAAGATAAAAAAAAGAGAAAAAAAAACAAAAAAAAAAAAAAAAAAAAAAAAAAAAAAAAAAAAAAAAAAAAAAAAAAAAAAAAAAAAAAAAAAAAAAAAAAAAAATGAGTAAAGGAGCTGTTGCAAATTACTTTGCACTTTTTTCGTATCAATGAAAAAATGTCTACGTTTCATAAAATTGAAACCGTGCGAAATATACCGCAAGATTTAGTGTAGAGAATCGTTAATTGAAATTTACGCCTTTCGTCGTTTTCAGGCTGTTTTTAATCTATTCTTCACCGCTGATTAGAAAACTTTAACTCATTTTACTATTAGCGTGATATTTGAGTAAAAAAAAAAAATTAAGAAATATAGACTTTTAACGGTTGGATCAATTTTTGCCAAATTTAATACTAAACACTTCCTCCTAAATTTCGTGGATTAAAAAAAAAGTCGTAAATTGTTGATTTCCAGATACGATATAATTCTGGATTGCTGCCAGCAAGGACCCGACAAAATAAAAGCGAAAGGCTATCCCCATCGTACCTACATAACACTGAACTCGCCTCTGTTGAAAAACGTCGACCAGCACGGTTTGATAGGCGGCGCGGTAAAGAATCTCGGTGACTTGTTCAAGCACAACATACCGAGCAGAGACAACAAGAGTTCCGTGAAATGGGGCTTTTTCGCACCGTCCGAGACGGGAATAAAAATGATACAAGAACTGGTCGAGTGCGGTGAGGTGGGTAAAAAACAATTTGGAAAAATAAGGGCGGGCGGGGAAAACGGGACAGACAATCGGGATGTATCGATGGAGCAAAATGGGACGTCAAAAAATTATTGGAAATTTGTGTTTTTAAAAACGCCACTTTTGTCCCATTTTGCCCTGCTGGACAGCAGGGCAAAATGGGACAAAAGTCTACGGAAAAAAATCAAATATTTATCTCGTTATTTTTCTCCCCTAGATTGTACCAGTCGTGCAGAAAGTTTATCCCTTCGAGGAATTGCCGAGAGCTTACGAGAGAGTCTCGGATGGTCACTTGAGAGGCAAAATAGTCATCGATATGAAACGATAATTTTTTTTCAATTTAATTAAGTATTTCTAGAGTATTATTTTGTACTATTTACAATAAATCATTGTGAAAGACGTCGTGCATACGATCCGAACATGTACGAAATATAATTTTTAATTCTGATAAGAAAACAGTAATAAATTATTATTTTTACACATTGGTGTAAGAATTTATTCAGCTTTTCGCTTCGATCTTAGTAACTTTTTCAGCCGCGCCGAAAGTTCCGTTTCCGAAGCCTATTTTTTCCCGAACATCGGGCCAGCACTGGCCAGCTATTTCCGTCGCTTTTTTCGTCCCTTCTTTCAGCACACTTTCCAAATAACCAGGCTCGTCGATAAATTCGTTGTATCGTTGTCTGATCGGCCTGAGATGTTCGATTATCGCCTCGGCCACGACGAACTTGTACCTGAAAAGTGCACATCCGTTTCGATAAGAACTACGAGATACAAAACCATAAATATCTCAAAGAATTTATAGTAATTTACAATAATTTATAACAAAAGAAAAATGTATTCCGTTAACGAGATGCAGATTTTATAAGTGTTGCACTTCCTTTCTGTAAAGTTTAATAATCTTACGACTTACTTTCCCGTATCCAGTCCTCGGACTTCCGTGCAGATATCTTCGGGTGTTTTGCCGCTAGTCAAGGAATGGAGCGTTAGGAGATTCGCTACTCCTGGCCTGCTCTCCGGCTCGTAAGTCACTTCAGATGTGAAATCCGTTATCGATTTTTTCACCTTGCTCAATATCGCTTCCGGTGTGTCCATCAGATCGATTCGACTCTTCGGATCCTCGCTCGATTTCGACATCTTCTTCGTCGGATCGCGCAGGGACTTTATGCGACCGCTCGTCTCTGAAATATTTTCCTAGGTCGAAGATGGGGCACTCATTTTTTTTTTTTTTTTTAGTAGTTCGATAAACGTTGTTTCCAACACAAGAATAAACTCCGAGAAAATACCGAAGTACGAATTTGTGGGAAAATAAAATTGTTCGATGAATTCTCGTTTCGAGACGAAGCCCTTTGGAACGTCTCTTGAGAATTACTCACCATTGATAATGGCACGAGGCAGCGGAAAAGTTTGTCCGAATTTTCTATTGAAATTGTGAGCCAAGTGTTGAGCCAGCTGCAAATGTTGCACTTGGTCTTCACCAACGGGAACGTGCGTGGCTCTGCAATAAGTGAGACAAAATTTAAAAAAAAGAATGAGTATTGCAAAGACGATTTCCGATTTTTACGTAATTCGCGAAATAAAAAAGCTGGAGAGAATACTTGTAGAGTAATATGTCGGCCGTTTGTAAGACTGGATATATGTACAATCCCAGCGGTATATCTTTGAGTTTTTCGCTCTTTTCCCTGAACTGCGGCAACTGGCCCAGTCTTGGCATGGTAGTCATGCAGCTGAGAACCCAGCCGAGTTCAGCGTGCATGGGTACGGTAGATTGTTGGAACATAACACTGCGTTCCGGGTCAATGCCACACGCCAACAGAGTCGCTGCCATTTTAAAGATGTTTTGTCTCAGTTCTTCAGGATTCTGAAAAGGGGAATATAAAAAATTTTAAACGTTGACTAAGAAGTTGCAAATATACCAACGAATATGGACACGGATGGCAATTTTCGTATGACAATTTTAATATCGAATGTGGATAAGTTAAAGCGCTATTATTGCCGTTACTGACAACAGCTGTTACTGAAATCTTATCTTTGCATATAGCTCACTCGTCAGACCAAATTACCAGGATTATAAAATTTTATCTCGGTGCACATTCTGCTCGTCAAACAAAAATTCTGATGATTACTTTTTCTCACCTGCGGCAGTGTTATAGAATGCATGTCTACGATACTCCAAATGACGTCCTCTCCGGAATCTTGGAGCCTCACCCATTCTTTTATCGCTCCCAGGTAATTGCCCAGGTGCACAGTGCCGGTGGGCTGTATACCGGAAAATATTCTTCTGGGGTAATCGGGAGCTGTCTGAAAATACCACGAAAATTCGTTGAATCTTTGCGATGTAATTTCGCAAACGAACGAAACAAATAAATTTACTTGTAACAATAATTTCAGTAAATGAAAATCGGTCTGTGAGATAAAAATAATAATTTCAACATAAAAAAAAAAATGACTGTCGAACCTTTGCGTTAAAATGTCTTTTCGCTGTTTCAACATAGACACGAAATACTTTGATATCGTCCACAATTCTGTTACTCCTCCGCAGAATCGTGAACATTTTTTTACCGATGAAAAATCTCTTATTAAGTCGAGAACTGTGTCCGTCTGTTTTAGGTTAGACAGCTGTTGTGCGTGAGACACACGGCATTCGAATTTCCCGCGTAAACAGTCGGTATCTGCCAAAGTGATAAAACATAATGGAAGGGTATTGTAACGAATATAGTTGGCGACCGCAATATTAATTAACTATACGTCGTGTCTAAAGTAAAGCTGATTCTGCGCGTTATACAGTTCATTTGACGATTATGAGGCAATATAAGAGCCATAAGATTCCATAAAGATTGATGAAACAAGCCATTCTCTCGGGAAACATCTTGGACTTTGAATTTTCGATATTAACCGGAAGTGGTCCTGAATATCTATTAAAAAAATGTTAAAAAGCTTCGGATTTTAGAAAAACTTCTAACGAGTAGAAACACGTCTTATCCTATGTTAACTTTTTTTAGAAAAACGGAAATTTAACACTTAAATTCGATATAGTGGGAAAAAAATATCGTGAAAAAAATTCCAAGACCCCCCCTTTAGAGTCAATTTTTCGCGTTTTTCAACGTCCTCAAACGGCATGATAAAACCTCCCTAAAAGTTCGGACGAGGTCCTATCTTGTGTATTTTTTTCCGTAGAACACGATGGGCACCTCAGATTTTCCCTAGCTCCACTGGGAGCCGAGATATCGACATTTGAAAATCATGAAAATCAACGTTTTTCCACAAGTGGCTCAAACATTGAAAAATCGTCGTTTCATCGATTTCTTTTGTTTCAAGGCTATATTCCACGTATCTTTTCCCGCTAATCACGAATATAACAATAATTTTACTCCCAATCCAATATTTCCCATTTTAAACCCAAAATATAATTTTTCGTGCATAAATTCAAGTTTTTCAATGGCTCACTGTACACTTTCGGCACAAAAAGGCCAGATTCGTATTCCTCGTTTTGTTGCTGCGCATCGCTACGCGCAGATGATATTTTTAGTTCGCCTTGAAGCCGCGTTCGATGCGGCACGACGCTACGGTACTCGTACACGACGTACGGTGTAGCCAAAAGTATCGTCAGTACACGACGACGCGACGAGAGGAAAACACGATGACGGTAATACAGTGAAGTGTCGCGAAGTACGATGAAGCGCAGCGTGTCTTCGACATCGACTTGATTCGTCCGTTCGCCATACGTGACACAAAAATATCGTCCAACCGACCGGATGTTCGAGCATCCGCACTCGTCGATCAATTTATCTTCAAACTTTACACTTTCGTCACCCTATATGTCGACTATAATCTCGCCTGCCACGTACCACTACACCGTCAGCGAGGAAGCGTTGCCGCACGATCGAGGAAACGCACAAACGAAGTAGAAAATAACAACCGAGCTATGCCGAACCAAAGCAACGAAATGCCAAAGAAAAAAATGATGACGGTACAATTTATTTTTATCTCTTTTTTAATAAAAAATGTTCATTAGCTCTTCGATTTAGTATTTTATTCTGCGAAACTAAAATATCGTTTTGGTGCGCCTAAAACGGTTGCTATCGTTCGAACCGAGGGTGCGTGCCGGTTTTAAATAGCTGTCGTCGGTGCCGGAAATGCAGTGACGTTGTTTCTCACAACAATCGGCACTTTAATGAAATCGTGTTTTTTCGTCGAAGCACCGTCCTGATAATAGTAGGCAATGTGTTTATGAAACATACGGAGAGGCTCGCAAGTAGGCCACGAAATTCCACGTACCGTTATGTTTGTCTTTATCGTTTTCCATGGCATAAATTTCAAAAAAAGTTATATTGCACTCGTATTTCACGCTTATCTCTTCTACTGTATTTGCGGATGTCACTGCGATCCCGTGACTGAATTCGAATACGTGTCCACCAAGAATATAAGTCTATGTCGTCGTGAGCGAAATATCTCGAAAACTCGGACCAGCGAAATTGACGAATAAATAAAGTTAAACAAAAAGGTTAACTCAATCTTTGTGGAAACGGATTTGTTTTTTTTTTATTTCCCTTGATCGAAATATGAAATGAAAAATTGGAAATATTATTTAACAACGATTGTTCAGGGATATCGAGCAACGATTAAGGAAATATATGGAACGAATTATACAAAATTGAAAACAGCAGCACTTTGACTCGGATGTAAAATAAAAAGAGTAGTAGTAGTAGTAAATGCGCTGTATTAGCCTCAGTAATACATGTTTCAGTGGTATTGCGTGTGTACATGTGTGATTTTTATTTATATTTTTTTTTCTTCCTTTCAGGCTTATGGGCCATTGACCGAGGTCCTTCAGCCCTAAAAATAAAAAGATTAAGAAAACATTTTTTGATTTTTAGAAAACATTTCCACTTTTTTAAAGAAAATAATCAAAGTGGAAATAGCTGCCTCACCCTCGCGGGGGTCGTGAATAGACGTCCTGATTTAACGAATTTCTCTGTTAAACTCCCGCGGACTAGATATATATCTAAACCGATATATACCTATATTTCTACATTTTTTGTATACATTCTAAATGGATACACTTCCAGGAATACAGTGGCCTAACGATATGTTTCATTATTATATTTACAATAATAAAATATGTTACTTACTCGAAATATATATATTTTTTAAAATCGATTTTTGATCAAGACTCGAATTTTCTCATTGCAGACATGTACAAACGTCTCTGCCCAGGCGCACCACGTGTCGCGTGCGAAGCGCGGGCAGACGCTGGGTTCGGTGCGTGGTTTCCGTGGTTGCACGGTCTGGCTGACGGGTCTCTCGGGCGCCGGTAAGACGTCGATAGCCTTCCAGCTAGAGGCGTTCCTCGTCGAGCGTGGAATAGCTGCGTACGGTCTCGACGGTGACAACGTTAGAACGGGTCTGAACTGCAACCTGGGTTTCAGCAAGGAGGACAGAACCGAGAATATCCGTAGAGTAGCCGAGGTTGCGAAACTCTTCGCGGACAGCGGGCAGGTCTGCCTGTGCAGTTTCGTCTCGCCTTTCGAGGAGGACCGCCAGATGGCGCGGCGGGTGCACAAAGATTTCGACCTGCCGTTCTTCGAGATATTCATCGACACGCCGTTGAACGTCTGCGAGGCGAGAGACACGAAGGGGCTCTACAAGAAAGCTCGCGAGGGAACGATAAAGGGATTCACGGGCATCGACCAGATGTACGAGCGACCGACGAATCCGGACCTCATCGTCAAAACGGAAAACTGCACGCTCGAAGAATCGGCGGCGACGGTCATCGACCTGTTGGAGCGCGAGCGCATAATACCGATTCTGGGCAAGCAGGGGACGCCCGTTCGCGAATTGTTCGTCCCGGCGTCGCGCGCCGTTAACGCTCGAGCGGAAGCCGAGAGTCTGAGCGCCGTTGAGATAACGGAAGTCGACGTGCAATGGCTGCAGGTCAGTCGTGCAAGCTTGGCTCCAAAAAAGATGACCGATTTTTTTACCAATGGCGCTTTTTTAAAACTTCGTATCAGCGAAGTTGATGAGCTTTATAAAATTGGACATGCAAGTTTAATTTAAACATTCGCAATTTGTACCATTCGATTCGTGGTCGTTTGGTGATTGAACGTTTGATGGTCAATCGTTTCATTAGAATAATTAAAAAAACAAATGCGGTCCAAAGTTGACCAATCATTTTTTTTTCTTCAAAAGGCATTTTAATCTATTCCAGGTCGATAAATATTCCTCCTATATAAGTGAAAAAAATGACGTCAGATAACCGTTATTTTGTCGTAATTTGACCGATTGAAAAAAAAACTCATTTTGCATGACGACTGCAGGTACTGGCGGAGGGCTGGGCCGCTCCCCTGACCGGCTTTATGCGCGAGGAGCAATATCTGCAGACCCAGCATCTGCGATGCATCACGGAGAACGGAACGGAAGTGAATCAATCGGTGCCGATCGTTCTGGCCGTTAGCACCGCCGACAGGAATCGGCTCGAGGGTCTTTCCGCTATCACGCTCAGGCACGGTGGAAAAGCTCTGGCGATTCTGAGAAAACCCGAATTTTATTCGCACCGGAAGGAGGAGAGATGCGCCAGACAATTCGGCACCACCGATCACAGGCATCCGTACGTTAAAATCATCAATGAATCGGGGGATTGGCTGGTGGGCGGCGACGTCGAGGTACTGGAGAGGATAATGTGGCACGATGGACTCGACGAGTACAGACTTACGCCGAACGAAATCAGGGAAAAATGCCGGGAGATGAAGGCTGATGCGGTATTCGCGTTTCAGCTCAGAAATCCCATACACAATGGACACGCCCTGCTTATGCAGGTATTCTTGATCATTATTGTTTCTCATTGAGTTTTACTTGCGCATGCGTTTGTTCAGATGAACGGCGAGTCTTCGCGATTTCCGGTTTCTCAGATCTTTATTTTTCTTTTTAATTTTAGTTTCAATTTTTTGTTTTTTTTTCAGGATACGCGAGAGCGACTTTTAGGCGAGCGTGGATTTAAGAATCCCATCCTACTGTTGCACCCTCTGGGTGGCTGGACCAAAGACGACGACGTGCCTTTACACACGAGAATTCGTCAGCACAAAGCTGTACTGGACGAAGGCGTCCTGGACGCAAAATCGACGCTCCTTGCGATCTTTCCGAGTCCCATGATGTACGCGGGACCTGTTGAGGTGAAAAGGAATTTGTCGGTTTTATAATTAAGTCTCTTCCGTTCGCACCTCGTATGTGGTTGAATGCAAATTTTACCGATCTTTAATCGAATTTTTATCGCAGGTACAATGGCACGCGAAAGCTCGAATGAACGCCGGTGCAAATTTTTACATAGTCGGTAGAGATCCGGCCGGAATTCCGCATCCCGACAAAAATTCGACGCCCGACGGAAATCTCTACGATCCCTCACACGGCGCCAGAGTTCTGTCCATGGCGCGAGGGCTTCAGACTCTCGAGATAATACCGTTCCGAGTTGCAGCTTACGACACGAAAAACAAGAGAATGTCGTTCTTCGAGCCAGAGCGAAAACAAGATTTTGATTTTATATCTGGCACGAGAATGCGAGGTGAGTAACCCATGCAGATTGCAACAATACATTTGGTAATGGATCAATTTGATACGTACTAAAGTTTATACGCAATTAATTTGAATCGTAATTAATTTGAATCGTAATAAATTGGATGCGTAATACATTTGATACGCAATTAATTTGAATCGTAATTAATTTGATACGTAAGAAATAAATGGTGACACGATGTTATTTTATTTTGCAGGCCTGGCCAGAGCTGGCGAAGTACCGCCGGACGGTTTTATGGCCCCAACGGCTTGGCAGGTGCTCGTAGAGTATTATCAAAACGCGGAAAAAAATTGAGCGCGTAGCGAAATATCAATATTTGTACAATAACAGAGGGGACGAATCATGTGCTTTGTTGATTTAACCGCGCAGGTTAATTGTCTTTAAACATTCCTCCAGCGTTTTGTTAAACGCTATCCGGACATCGCCGCTCGCTGGCGTCTGGCAATGTTTGCGGTGGAATTATGCAATGTCGTTTATTTTTTTTTACTTTCTCATCGCACACAAAGTGTGCAAAGAGAGAAGGTATTGTAATTCTTTTTTTTTGGTATTTGTTACCAAATATAATCTCGTGGGGCAAAATAAATGTTATATTTTAAAAGATGTATTGCTAAGTTTGTGAAAAAATTATCCTCATTTGGACACCAACATGACGCAGAGCAACTCCCACGTTATTTTTATACTGGGTAAACGGCAGGTTTTTTCGGGTTTTTCCAAGTTTTTTTAATGAATTATTTTTATGAATTTTTATGGCTAGCTGAGTGAATGTTAAGCTGTTTTTTTTGTTATTTTGGGGAGGTCGATACTAAAAAGTTTCGGTACTAAAAAGTTAGACTCTTCAATATTCAAAATAATTTTATTACCTCAGTAAAGTGGAGTTAAATTACACTTTAAAAAAAGATACAATAGATCATTTTTTTCAGAAATGAAAATATATATATATGTATATATATTTTTACAATTTTGTCGTCGTATTAATTCCCCGCAGAACCGATGAGAAAAGAATGGAACGAAACCGACTTTTCGAGAGATCGCGTTCCGCAACAATCAGATGGCATTCCGGGCCTCAAGTTTTTTTTTATAATTCCATCGAAACACGAGATCCAACAAACATTTTATAACGAATTTGAACAACAGTAGACAATCCAGGTCCGCGATTGTGTTAGAGTGCAATTAGACTTGAAGTATTCTACACATATAAATTTGAATTATGAGAACAAAAAAAAAACAATTAATAATAATATAATGTTTGTCTGACTAAGGTGATGCGCGAAATTTATCGTCTAATAATACACCCTCGAAAAGTTATAGGCCCGCATCAATTTTGGACAAGATAAAAAAAAAATCATGCCTAATAGAAATGTATTTTCTCTCCCCTTTACATTCTTCTCTTTTTATAAATTTACTTATAATTTATAAGATTAGATACAGTTCGTATGAAATCTATGACTATAAATTTATCTCCGAATTCAGGCTGGAGATACCTCAATATCTTATAAACATCTGCGATCGTGGTCGGGTGTTCATTTTTTTTATACCCTTTTTAGACATTTCCCTTTCTACACCCACTGAAGGCATTTTCTATTCACGCCCCGCAGAGCCCGCAAGGTGAATAGAAAAATCGGTGTTTCGTTTTTTACAGCTCATGAGAAAAAAAAAAAAATAGATCAATGAACATGACTGTACAATTATGATTGGCTCTTCGTAGTTGCGAGACTCATTAGCCAGTGCCTTCTCGAGAGCACCCTTTTATATTAAACGTGTTGCGTCAAAGATTGTTTTCGTCGAGCAGAGTCATCGATAATAATACGATAGTTCGAGTCTTTTGTCGTTGCACGGCCCGTTCTATTTTTTACATAAAAGCCAGCTCCAATCTACAGCATTGTTGATAGGCTCAGTTATTATACATTATCGACGCGGTGGCCAGATTAACTTCGGCACTCGAGTCACTCAGGTCCGGCAACGAGAGCATCACGGGTATCACTTGGATTTTGCCCGTGTCGTCCTGTTGCTCCAGATGAACGACGGTGCCCGACTGCAGTATCCGGCTCGTCATCATCTCCTCCGATATCATCTCCGCGGTCTCGATATTGTCAGCAGTTACCTCTTCCGTGTACACCGTCGTATCTTCCATGTTCATTATCACCTCCGCAGCCTCCGACGCTTCCCTCGACGTTTCCTCGTATTCCTGTAAAATAATTAAATCATAGCAGCTCATTAATGTCAATCCCAAAAATATGATCACATAACAATCACATTACAATCGTCTTTGTACGATCCTAAACAAACCTGGGCATGGTACCGAAAAATACGTCAAGCATAAAGTACACAGTATCACAAGTACTTGAAGTATCAAGTACGTTTTGTACTTGTACTTTTCAAGCACTTTTTCCAAGTATTTTTCGCATTTAGGCTCGTAGCGTTAAGCGTTATCTAGGCTTAAAAGAAAGGTGCACAGTAATTAGCACATGGCTTCATCAGTTATTATAATTTTGCGCATAGCTTCAGAGTAGTTTAGTTTAGGTTCGTTTAAGTTTCTCCATGAGAAACGTAAACTTAATAATTTAAAACCTAGATAACGCTACGAACCTAATCGAAAAAAGTACTTGGGAGATACTTCAAGTACAACAACTACTTGGCACTTCAAGTACCTCTGTTACTTTGTACTCGAAGTATTTTCCGGTACTTTGCTCGGCTCCGATCCTAACACGACTATCGCATCATCGTCGTATCTTCGTTTATCCCCACCTGTTCGTACGTCTGTTCGTACTCCTCGCCGATGTCCTCAGGCTCGAATTTAACGATCTCCTGTTCGTCGAACTTGTCCCCGTCGTACTCCCCGTCCCGCTGCTCCTCGTACTGCTGCTCCTCCTCGTACCGCTGTTCCTCCTCGTACTGCTGTTCCTCGGTGAGCTGCTCCTCGTCCTCCTGATTCTCGTACTCCACCTGATCCTGCTCCGAGGTCGAGGTTTCCTCCAGCTGAATCTTCGGCGTCTTGAGGTTCCTCCCGGCGACGATTCTCTTGAATCCCGAGCCACCGAGAATCTCGTGTCTCCTCTCGTGCTTGTTCTTGTCGCCGAGATACTTGAACCTCTGCCTGCACACCGAGCACGAGTAAGGCCTCTCGTTCGTGTGAGTTCTCTCGTGGCAAACGAGCGCGCTGACCTGCTTGCATCGCCACGGACAGTAACGACACTGAAGCGGTCGCTCGTCGCTGTGCCGATTCTGATGATGCTTTATCAGTTGTATCTTCGTCTTGAGATTGAAGCCGCAAATCTCGCAGGTGTAAGGCCTGTCCTCCGAGTGCGATATCATGTGGGTCTTCAGCCTGAGCTGATTGACGAAGCGCTTCGAGCAGTGAGGACACGAGAGAGTCCCTTCCAGTCTGTTGTGCGCGACCATCATGTGGTGCCGGAGTCGAACGTCCGAGGTGAAGGTCAGGTCGCAGTCGAGACACTTGGTCGGATCCTTCTCCATGTGGGTGTTCTTTATGTGGGTCCTCAGGATCATCTCCGTCTTGAAGGTCTTGTCGCAGTGAACGCACGAGACCCTCTTCTTCTCCGGCACGCTCTCGGACTCGTCCCTCGGACCACCGGGCAGAACCTGTAAGGAAATTGTTGCAAATTTGAATTTTAAACCTCGAGACTCGCGAACGAACATGAGCTCGAAATAATAGAGAGACTCGGATGTTGAAGGTGCATTGATAAGTATTGATTTTAGGGGACGTTTCCCAGCCACAAAATTCAGTGAGAATTCGAACACTTTCCAAGGATATAAAAATCTGAAGAAAAGTAAATGTATTAAAGGTGCCAAGAACATTAATTTTGCACAATAATAGTGTCGAAAAGTTATTAACACATTGCTGAAAAAAATGGTTAACAAATAACCAATAAATCCTTCTTTTCTCTTTTCAAATGACTTCATTGATTTTCTAGAAGTCATTTCTAGGATTCTAGGATTCTGGGAATCTTTTCTACTTTTCGACATTACTATTATGGAAAATTAATGTTCGTCGCACCTTTAATACATGATTTTTTTCAGATTATCACACCATTAGAAAGTCTTCAAATCCTCATAGAATCTCGCTTCTGGCTGATAACATGTGCATCCTTAAAATACCATCCTTATAAAAAAACAATGTAAAAAGTTTGCAAACCTCGTTGTGTATGTGCGACATGTGCCACTCGAGCGATCTCGTCGAGAGCATCGACCTATTGCATATGTGGCAAGTGTACTGTCGACCATCCTTGTGAACTCTATTCCGATGAATAACCAGCATCGAGTGGTTGGGAAATTTCTCCGAGCAGACCTGGCACGAGCATTCCTTGAGAGCTCGACTGTCGCTCTTCTGATGGACTCTCATGTGGAGCCTCAGGCCGTCCCGGCGGTTGAAGCCCACCCCGCAAGTGTCGCATCGATACTGCCGCTGGTCCTCGTGGATCCTCACGTGCTGCTTCAGCGTAGAGCTGTTCTTGAACATCTTGTCGCAGTTCGGACACTGAATCGTGTAGGCCTTGTGCGTGTACATGTGTTTCGAGAGGCTGTAGAATGGCACGAGTTTGTTGCAAACCGGGCATTCGCGCTTGTTGCCGGTCGGCTGGTGCTTGCGTATTCGGTGATGACGAAGCGAGGCCGGATTCTTAAAATCCGCGCCGCAGTCCTCGCACAAAAAAGCCCGCAAAGTCGTGTGAACCGACTTAAGGTGGAAGCTCAGTTTCTGCTTAAAAGCGAATTTTTTGGGGCATTTAGGACACTGGTAGATCTTCTCCCAGGTCATGTGCTGGGTCTTGAAGTGCTGGTCGAGTGTGCCCTGGTGCTTGAACTTCTCCCCGCAAACATCGCACAACTGACCGTACATGCTATCGACGTGCTTCTGCTCGTGCTGGCGCTTCTTCCCCTTCGAGTCCAGCATGAGATCGCAGTACTTGCATATGAGCTTCTTCATGCAAGTTACGTTGTGGGCTCTCTTCAACTTTATCGTCGAGAATTCCGCCTGGCAATCCTCGCAGTAGTACATAAGTTTGTAGTCGTGCGACTTGAGGTGCTCCTCGAGAACGTCGCGATGCGCGAAAGTCTCGGGACAGTAATCGCACTCGAGGTAATTCTGCTTCTCGATGTAATCCGAGGGCGTCGATTCGTCTATGAGGTCGGGAAAGTTTCTCTTCAGGGACGTGTTGTTGCGATCCTCGTAGAGCGATATTATGTCCTCGTCCTTTAGTCGAGTTATGACGATCTTCCGCTGTTTGAGGTAGTCCTGAAAATCCTGAAGATTCTTCTCCTTCTCGCCGAGAATCCTCGCCAACTTTTCCATGTTTCCTTCGGTGTAGGACTGGTCGAGCTCGCGCTGAAGAGACTCTTTTTTCTTCTTCGCCTCCTCCCATTTTCTCTTCAATTTCGCCAGACGCGAGAGATACTCGCCGGTGTTGTCGTATCTGGAGCTCTCGGATTTCTCGGGCTCGTCGCAGCGCTCGTCCTGCGAACCGACGACCCGACGAATGTCCTCGACCTCGTCGCTCGGCTCGACCTTTATTCGCACCCCGCCGTCCGTCCCGCTGTCCACGGGATTGACGAAGCGAATCAGACCGTCCTCGAACTTGAGGGCGTTCGGCAGACTCGCCGTTCCACCGAGGACCTTCTCGCGCTTCTTCTTGTACTCCTCGATCTGCTCCTCGATTATCTGCTCGCGTATGTCGAGAGCCTTCGAGCGCTCGGTCGCGAAGTCCTTGTCCTTACCGGCAAAGGGCTCGAGCTTCTTCAAGATTTTCTCCACCGGAACCGCCTCGAGGGACTTTTTTTTATCGTCTCTCTTAACACCGTCCGGTTTTTCCATTTTTTTTACCTTCACGAGGAGAAGCTCGTTCGGCTTCGTTCCCTTCACCGTCACGTACATTATTCCGTCCTCGTTCTCGTTCGTTATGTTGAGGGCGTTCTCAACGTTCAGCTTTGGTTTTTTTGTCTCTTTTTGTCCCGATCTGGCGAACGTCGAATCCGACGTACTTACGCTCGCCACGGGATTCCCTAAAAAATCCTTCTTCGCTGGGATTTTTCGCTTGAGAATGTTCGGATGTTTCGCGACCTCCTTCGCGCATTCTAGGGAATCGCGCTCCGGTTTCGGCTTTATCAAGGAGGGGCTCGTGTAGTTGTTCGCCTCGGCTTCGACCTTCACGTAAGCCTTGAGCGCCGTGTCGTATTGGTAAACCGTTTTACTGGCGTCTTTTTTAGGCTCCGATTTCGAGTCCGGCCTCGTCGAGACGCTCGGCGCTGGATTTTCCTCGACGACCTCTGAAGAAACTTGCGTGCTGTACTCCATGCTCCGAGTATCGTAATTCTCGAGGTTTTGCGAATTCTCGGAAGTCTCGGCGACGAATTCGCCGTCCGAGTCGGCCGCGTCGGACGAGTCGGGCTGGCAGGACGGATCGTCCGGGTCGAACTCCTCTATAGAGTCGTTGTCGTCGCTCTGGCGATCAGCCGACTCGTCCTCGCTCTCCGATTCGACCTTTATCCGTTGAACCTCCACAGTTCGATCGTTTTTGCTCTCCAGCGAAGCTTCGGGCGGCAACGGACTCGGCACTCGAGCCGCGACCTCGGATTTCTCCGCTTCCGGTTTTCTCGACGGATAAGTCGTGCGGCTCTTCGCGGGAGGTTTCGCCGAGGCGTCCGATCGCTCGTTCTCCGAGACTCGCGACGCGCTCGTCGGGGAGGCCTGGAAGGACGCGTGAATCGATTGCAGCTTCACCTGAGCCTTCTTTATCTGCATGAAAAATTTGTAACTCATCTTCAGGTCGCATATGCAGTCCATGCACATCTGCGTCGAGAGACTGTCGTGCTTGTTTATCTCCTCGAGGTGCTTCATCTGCTGGTTGAGGCGCATCTGCATTCCCTTTTCGCTGAATATGTCGACGAGCGGGAGCTTCAGACCGGCGCAGGTTCGGCAGTAGTTCTTTAGGGTCTGACGAGACGCGTCCGCGCTCGGCAACTTGCTCTCCGGAGGAGAGAGCGTCGGGACGCTCATCTTCGTCGTCAGGCGCGTCAAGCTCGTGACTTCCGGCGACATGAGTTTCACTCTCGGAGTTACTTTCTTCAGCTCGTTTATGTTTTTCACCCGACTGATCGATCTCTCCCGAGACGGCAACGACGTTCGGTGGTCCGCGGATCTCAACAGCGAGGCATTGTTGTTCGTCGAGGGACGCGCGTTCCCTTGAGCCGAGCCACGACTTCCGGCGGCGGGAACGTCGCTGTAGTCGTGGTCTCGTCGCTCGGACTTCATCGCCGATCTCGGATGGATGTTGCTCTCCTTTTGCGTCGAACCTGGAATTAGAAACAGGAATTTGGTGATTTAGTTACCGAAGCTTATTGTATTTTTTTTCTGAATTTGTTTTTTTTTTTGTTTTTTTGCCTCTTTACCTCGCAACAATGTATATTTAAACTGGAAAATGTAGTTTGTGAGTGAACAAAAATTTACTTTACTGACGGTGATTCTGTGCGATCGTGCTCGCAGCGAATATCGTTCTTTATCTTGAGAAAAACATAAAATATAAGTGCCATTAAGTATCTTACATATAATATGTTTTTTCTATGGATAAAAAATTACAAAAAAATAGTTTTTTCATAAAAATGTACTATTCTATAACATCAAATGTTTGAAAAAATTGGAGTACTAATAAAAACGGAAATAGATTATGTTTTCCAAACTACAAAAAATACAATAAAAAATTATAATTCGCAATAATAAAAAAAATAAATAAAATAAAGGAAATTTTAAGACAGTTAAAAAGTTTTAAAAGTTTAATAATTACAATTAATTTAAATAATTTAATATATAATGAAACAGAGTTTGACTTAATGAAATGTTATATACTGGTTGAAATGAAATATCTTGATGTATTTTTTTTACTTTTGTACCGCATTTCTATTGGAACTAATAGATCTAAGTAGTTATA
>JAPYZC010002004.1:0-18796 GCA_030522665.1 Ichneumoninae sp. A BG-2022a | reverse complement strand
TTTATCTATTTATTTGACGAATTTATCTATTTATTTGACGAATTTATCTATTTATTTGACGAATTTATCTATTTATTTGACGAATTTATCTATTTATTTTACGAATATTTCCATGGCGTTCAGAACTTTTGTATCAAAGATAATTAAAATTGATATTACAAATCGAGAACCGGGAGTGATTATCGCAAAGTTGTATTTTTTTTTTTTTTTCATTCGCTACTATGTGTAAACAATGTTATCCCAAAAATTAAAAGTAATAAGCCGGAGACTTACATTTTTTCCTGCTATAAAAAAAATCTGATGCCCACAAGTTTTTCACGCCATTTTAGTGTACTATTGATAAATAGGATGAAAAAATTGTTTTATTTTGTACTTTTTTATGGCAATTATTTGCGTAATATTTGCCGTATTTTCGAAGGATCGATCAAAATAGTTCCTTTTGCGCAAAAGATAAATCACATGCGCCCTGTAGTAGTATACAGAATCGTCTGTTTGAATATAAAGTATAATTGCAATAAAAAAGTACTGAATACAAACGAATGTCTTATCATATCTATCAATAGTATGATAAATGGGGTACAACTTTTTTTAGCAACATCTATCGTAGAAACAGTTTTCAACGATTTGTGTTAACTTTGTGTATCGAATCAATCACACGTCAACACTAATACGTAAAAACAACAGTGTTTATAATATCCGGATACTTTTTTCCGATTTTCAAAATGAACACATTTTTTTATTTGTTTTTTTTTTTCATATATCTATAGTCTTTACCTTCCGAAGTTAAACGAAATTGGACAAATACTGCAATATTGCAATATTGCAAATTTGACGAAACCTTCAAGAGAGCGTAAACCAGACTCTCTCCTTCGCGGGAATTATTTGTTATAAAATTTGCGATTGAGCCTATTGTTACTCGACGTCGTCCCGTTCCGCATTCATTCCCCCGTTCCTCAAAGCCCGCGGAAACCTATCGTGCCAAATTGACTATCGGAGAAGGAAAATAGCGTCGTTCGTCTCGCTCGAGCAGGAAGCGCAACGTCTCAGTGGGCAGGCAGAGGCAGGCAGGCAGGAAAAGCAGCGACCAGGCATCATCCACGGAGACGAAGCGAGAAAGGGAAATGAAATTCTTGTCGTACTAGGCTAGACTCCCTTTATTGTGCGCCACGGTAGACGCCGGCTGCTTTCCGCCTGTACTATACATATAACGTCTCCTTCTTCTTCCTCATCTTCCTCATCTTCCTCATCGAACGAAACTGCCGAGGCCCTCGGCGTATCCCAGGTAGGCTCGCCTACAAGCACAGTGCGCATCGTATCCAAGCGAATTTCGCCGAGACGGTGACAATGTCGAAGTCTTATCATTTTTTCGTACCTTGTCGCAATTACCGAGTAAAAAAAGAATTCCAACGAGTTCTCGCTGTTCCCCTTTAATGTATCGTCGATATACACTAAATTCTCGCCGTGTTCACTCGTCGAATCTCACATCGATCATTATCGGATCTTCCGATCAGCGAGGCCGCATAATTTATTCGAATTAAAAATCGCGGCCATTTATTTTACTGACACATTACACGCCTCGGGAGAGTTAGAAAGAGTCCGGACACGGGAGCTCGAAACGCTCGGTATAGATGATTTATTACACTCGCGAAAGCGAGCGATAGAAAAAAATGTATTATCGCACATGTAGGGTGGCGAATGGATAGCCGATCGATGTTGTTGATCGGATCGACACAGAATGGCATCTACGCACCAACTAACACGTATTAAAAAAAAAAAACCAAAAATAAAAATAATTTATATAAAACAAAAAAAAAAAAACAAAAATTTCGTTTTGTTAGAAACAGTTCAGACACGGCAGCGCGAACCGCATAGATGACTTATTACACTTGCGAAAGCGAGCGATGGAAAGAAATGTATTATCTCACATGTATGTTAGCGAATGGATAGCCGATCGATGTTGTTGATCGGATCGACACAGAATCGCATCTACGCACCAACTAACACATACTAAAAAAAAACAAAAAATAAAAATAATTTATATAAAAACAAAAAAACAAACATTTCGTTTTGTTAGAAACATTTCAGACACGGGAGCGCGACCCGCGTAGATGATCAAGAGACGCGGTAGCGTCTCGACGCCAAGTTTATTACACTCGCGAAAGCGAGCGATGGAAAAAAATGTATTATCGCACATGTATGTTAGCGAATGGATAGCCGATCGATGTTATTGATCGGATCGACACAGAATCGCATCTACGCATCAACTAACACATATTAAATTTGTTAGATACATTTCAGACACGGGAGCACGAACCGCATAGATGATTTATTACACTCGCGAAAGCGAGCGATGGAAAAAAATGTATTATCGCACATGTTTGTTAGCGAATGGATAGCCGATCGATGTTGTTGATCGGATCGACACAGAATCGCATCTACGCACCAACTAACACATATTAAAAAAACCAAAAATAAAAATAATTTATATAAAAAGAAAAAAACAAACATTTCGTTTTGTTAGAAACATTTCAGACACGGGAGCGCGACCCGCATAGATGATTTCCGCATAGATGATTTATTACACTCGCGAAAGCGAGCGATGGAAAAAAATGTATTATCGCACATGTATGTTAGCGAATGGATAGCCGATCGATACAGAATCGCATCTACACACCAACTAACACGTATAAAAAAAACCAAAAATAAAAATAATTTATATAAAAACAAAAAAATTTCGATTTGTTAGAAACAGTTCAGACGCGAGAGCACGAACGGCATCGATGATTTATTACACTCGCGATAGCGAGCGGCGAAAAAATCGAACATGTATGTTAGGCGAATGGATAGCCGATTGATGTTGAGGATCGGATCGACACAGAATCCCATGAACGTACCAACTAACATGTATTTTTTTTAGATTAATTAATTAATTTTTTTTCGTTTAAATTTGAAAAATAATAATTTTCATTTTCGCTCGGTGCGTAACGGTTCGGAGTCTATGCCGGTTAAATTAATTACGGTGAAACTTCGGACGCTATTAATAGATGCAATCAGTTCGTGGAAATGCGGTACACGTCGTCGGTATGCTATTAAAATGACTAAGCGAGTAGCGGTGGGTTACAAGACGCTCGGGCTTGCTGCACACGTTACATCGTGGGTTCAGAGGCCGAGATTGCTCTCTCCCCCGCTATCTCTCGCCCTCTCTCTTTCTCGCATCCGCGCTTCCACCCTATACGCCCGCCATCCAGCTTGCGGGGTGTATTGCGGAAATTTATTATAATTAAATAACCCCGAGAGCGTACTTGCGTATTCACGTAACCAACCACTAGAGCCCCGTAACAGTTGTTACGCGATACACGCAAACCTCCCTATATCTTCCTCGACATGAATTATTTATGGAATTTCGGTGGTACGCACACATATGATACATATATAGGCATGTATATCCCGCACAAGATTATTGCTAACCGAATTGTTGATAAGTTTATCACGGACATTACGAATTTCAACGGCTAAACCGAGAAGCCAGAATAGGAAAATAATAATATCACATCAGTCTCGTTTGCGGTAGAGTGCAGAAGGAGCCTTGCAATTTTCCGCATACCAGGAATGAGTATGCGGTTAATTTTTTTTATTACCATTTAATGTAGAGTGAAATTATAATTAAAGCTATTATTCCACAGCAATTATGTTTTTACGGAAACAACTTTAGCAATTTAAAAAAAAATTATAATGTAAATTGTACAATTAGCTTCTGCCCAACTGTCCTGTAATTGTCTAGTTCTCTTCTTTCTCGGGTAAAATCTTAGCTGCTAATTGATAGTCGAAATGATAATATTATTAGAGATCTTCATCGCCAAGGACTCAGCCTCCTCGATGGAGGATGAGAATTAATTGCTCTCTCTCAGCATCGAAACCACTCGAGCATTTATTCTCGATTATCTGCATAGACCGACGCGCCGGATATTCGCGAATAATCGTGAGAGGCGAATCAAGGTATCGATGTGGAAGATCTCAAGGAGACGCACTCGATAAGACATTTATCGGTTATTCGAGTGCAATCTTTGAATTGAAAAAAAAAATCTTGAATTTTTTTTTCTTATCGAACAGCACGAGATTTATTGGAAAAAGAAGTATTACGATATTCGATAAACGTGCATGTTTATTTCAATACGGTATTCTTTCAATAGTGACGCCGCTTCGGTGCCTTAAGTTTCAAGACCACCCTGTATACATTTGCGATTAATCGACGAATATACGTTGATCATTCCCCCCCCCCCTCCCCCCTCCACCGCACGGCCCCTCCCCTTCGTCTTCTCGCGAGTTTCGCGTATACACGAAGATCGATCGACGAATTATCGGAGAGATCATAAATCGTCGTTTCAATGAGTGCAGATGTTTCTTTCTTTTTACAATGCACTCGGCCAGAAAGCTTTTGCAAGGTTTCGTGCAGGAATGCAAATAAACGAATAATAATTGCTGAAAAATAAAAAAATAAAAAAATAATTGATCATTTATTTTTCGCCGAGAAATTAATTTGGCGGACGTTGCTTTTGTTGCAGTACATGGGTTCGTTTCCAGTGGCGAGTCCAGACATTGCCAGCCGTGCCGAGTCGGTGCGTTCGCAGCTGGAGAGTCTTAGGGTGAGTACGCTTTTCGACACACGCGATTGAAAGTAATACGTAGACTTTAAGTAGTCAAACTGCTGTTTGGAAACTTTCACCAATACGACTGGTTGGAGTAAACCAAGTTTCGCAATTGCTATTCTTTTTTTATTATTTTTAACGCGGCTGGACAAATTGTCAGCTAAACGCTGATATATTATTGTCGCCGGTCTCACTTAAATCAAAATTTCTTGTTTATTTATCCTGTAATTTATTCATTCATAAATATTAATAATTCTCATAAAATTCACCTACCCTGTTCACATACAACAAGTCTTAACTTTTCATTAAATAATACACCAAATTTACGAAAAATTGATTGTTACTCCTCGTCCATTAAATTTGTTTTTCTTTGCTTTTTAATTTTACGTTTGATAACAATTTGCTGTCCACCTACCTTCGCAATTATTTTGTTAATTTTGCAAGAAGAAAAAAAATCAATCAAACGATAAAGGGTCAGACAGCACTTCAATTTAATTAAATTATTTATTTACTTTGTTGCCTGCTGGAGGCAACTATTACAAAATAATAAAAATGAAATAAATTATACGATAAATAAACAAGAAAAGGCAATTTGCGTCTAACGGTAAATTATATGTATTATTGTAATCTCCGCGTGACAGTTTACGATGATTTATCGAGACTCGTGGTCTGGCTATGAAAATTAATTTAATCCCGCGATCGATACATCGTCTGACGGCGTATGTAAGAAAATTCAAGTACAATCTCTGAGTACCAAGTATCAAGATACATAGTGAACGAGGCACGGACGCGGGAATCGCGAGCGAGACTGCCGGGACCGAGGCAAGACAGATTATTCCGGCACGCCTCGACGCATAATAAGAATCAATAAGATCCCATCAGGGATAATGGTCTGACATCCTCACACCCTTCGAATCCGCGCGCGCGTGCGCAAGCTTTTCGCTCTGTTTGTTTTCCGCTTCCGCATGCATGATGAATCCCCTATTCTCTTTCGGTTGAAACCCACCCCCCTCCCCCTTCTCTGGTTCTATCCTACCGCGAATTTTATGTATTCAAATCCACGAACGAGAGTTGGATTTGCTAGAGCACTGTATTTTTCCGTACACACTCCCCCTGTCTCACGCCTCGTGAGTTTCACTTACTATCCAATAATATCGCGACGTGTAGCAGAAAGTCCTCTCAATTTTTTTTTCTTTTTTTTTCACAACCGACTAAAATGTTTCTATCTCGGGGTCGACGAAATCGTCGCAAGAAATTATTTTTATCGAAAAATTCTTGTGAAATTCTTTAAATAAAATGAAATAAAATGAAATAAAAATCTTTCTTTTTCCCCGACTATGTTAAAAAGGCCCTATTTCATTCATGCAACGGGGGTGGAAAGTGTCTGATTCCGGGCCAGCAGGAGGAAAAGTGATTTAGCGGGAATTAGCGCTTGTCAAGAATCGGACACTTTCCATCCCCGTTGCAGACATAGAAATTTTGTCACTTTTTAGGATAGTCGGTAAAAAATAGCGTACGCCACTCGGTAGGAAGTGCATTTTCACTTCGTGTGAATTTTTGCTTTCGCCTCGCCCGGGCATCAAACTTCTCACTCGGTTCAAAGACGCACTTTTCTCCCTTGTGGCATAATATACTATTACCATGCAATCATTTTGTTCAAACTTGCCGGCAAGGAAGTTTGTAATACACTTATTGCAAAAAAAGACTTCTTCCTGTGGCAGGTTTTATGATCGGTGGTGGCAAAAAACAAAAATGGCAGTGCATTGACAATGTCAAGTATGAGGTAAAGTAATGAGAAAACTGATCCGATTCTCGTCTTCTTCAGCGTTTATATTCCGCGCATTTGATACATTTCGTCCGTGACGTCTGCCTGTGGGTATGTTCGCCTGCTAGACGAGGTACCAGTTAGCGAACGCGAGCGACCCACAAACCCGTGCCTATTAAGTTTAATTCGAAGCGCACACATCGGTAACACCGGTTTCGAGCCTTATAATGAGCCGGTGAGAGAAACGAAGCCCGAAGGGACCAGCAGAATTTCGAACTGAAGTTTCAGCGAAGTGAATATTTGCCCGCGAGGCAAAGGGTACGGCGAGGGAAAGCGAGAGACGCGAAAGAGTGCAGTAAGCACGATGCCCAACGATGGTGGGCTGTAGTACGAAAAGCGCGACCACGAAAGCGGACGGACCTCTTTCTCGGGCTAATGCTCGCCGGTTTGCCCCGCGATGTTACTTTCACGAGAGACGCCGAGTTACGAGTAGGAATTTTATGAAGGCATTAAAGAATATCTCGCGGAGTTTGTGGAGGGAGGGGGGGGGGGGGAGGGTTCCTTGTACTCACGGTGGCACTCCATTAGAGGCCTTGCCAGATTTACGCCCTGACCTCATCCTTCTCGTCCCCAAACCCGGCAACACCCCGTCTCACCTTCGGCCAGAAACGCTTCCCGCGAAACATCACGACCCAACAACACTCTTAAGCACTCCGGTGAGTAGCTATAATGGATTTTAATCCCGATTTTATTTTACCGTTGCTTCATTTTATCCGCTTGTTCTATTATCAAAATCTTTCCACAAATTCCAGGTATCGATATTAGGATGAAAAAAAATGTACTGGAATAAAATGGGATTAAAGCTGGAGAAAGTGGAATAGTCCATCGAATATTCTTTATTAAATATAAATAAAATAAATATATAAATAGAATAAAATTAAACTTCGATACTAAAATTCGTGCCAGATGCAAATAAAATATTATTTTTGGTGTTTATTATATGCAAAACATTATGGAGTCAATTTAACCCTTCAAGTACCGTTGACTTATTGCGGAGAGCAAACGACCATGACTTCTTTTAAGCACAAAAACGATACGGACGTTCGTAATAAATGTTCTTCTGCGTTATCAAGAAAACAGTACTTCAAAGTACGTCTGTGAATTCGTACAAATTTTTTTTAGCACATCTACTTGTTATTCGAATCGTTCGAACGTTGCGTATAGCGAAGAGCAAACGACCATGACTTCTTTTAAGCACAAAAACGATACGGACGTTCGTAATAAATGTTCTTCTGCATTATCAAGAAAACAGTACTTCAAGGTACGTCTGTGAATTTTTACAAATTTTTTTGGCACGTCAACTTGTTACTCGAATCGTTCGAACGTTGCGTCTCGGCAAATTCTCGCTCCTCGTTAAACAAGTATCTCGTGCGTGAAGGCTTAAAACAATGGAACGGAATATTTAAATGTGTTATCCCGCCGACATAGCAAGATTACAAACACTTTTTTCTTCATTGCCGCTGACTTCACAAGTATTCTGCAACTGCCCATGCGCGGCAAGTGCTGAAAAGAAGAAGAAAAAAAAAAAAAAAAAAAAAAAAAAAAAAAAAAAAAAAAAAAAAAAAAAAAAACTGGAACCCCTAATCAATTCTGTTTTCCCCAGCAATTTTATCTTCCCTCGTTTTCACGTACAAACTTGGAACTACTGGCAGGGTACTAAGCTTCTGATGCTGATGGACGTTTCATCGTAGTTTTTCACTTCCGTCGCGTTTCCGGGGATGCGATTTTTTTAAAAAGCCATGTTTACATAATGGACGGAGACGCGCGAGGGGGTGAGTAGGACGGGTGGGTGGAAATATTATAGCTAGGGCGAACGTAATGAGGCGAGAATTACGCTCGGCTGGCTCCGCGCCGTGACGGCGGCGTTGCTTCCTCCCCCTCCCCCCCGCCCCACCCCCAGACGAAGGTTGAGATCGGCTCTACCGCGATGCCGGTCGCCGGATGCTTCCTTCATTCCCTTGCCTTTCTTTTCCGGCAGCTCCCGCGCATGCACTTATTTAGCACAACAATGCAAACAAATAATAAGCAAAAATATGGGGGCGCGAAACGCGATGAATAAAATTGTATGAATAATCTTGCAAAATAAAAAAAAAGAAAGGGCTAAGAATCGTCTTCGTTTTCTTACATAGGGGGTTGTTGAGGGGGGGGGGGGAGGGGGGCGGTAAGCTTCGTTCTCGTAAATCTCGACACTGCGGGAGTCCGAGCTCCGCACGCTTCTGCGAAAGTTTTTCAATCTCTGTGACTAGAAGTCAGTGGGGAACGATCGTGGAAGGTTTGCGGAACGGTACAGAGAAGAAAATCGCGAGGAATCCGGGGTCCCTCGCGATGGCTATGGAGGACGCTTGCGGGGCCTCCCGGTATTTTAAATAAAATCGAAGACGGTGGTCCACATAGCGTAAATTCAATTTCGATCGGATGCAAAAATAAAATATCCAATAACTACATTCTTTGGATCGTTCGCGTGGTGACTCTCGGCGATGTTCCTGTAATACCACAATGGAAAGCAGCGTTTTACACACCGGAACGGAGATTCCGCGCACGGGATTCTTTGTTTTATCGTGCTTTGAGACAGCGCACAGGTCAAGATGCTGCGAGTGTTTGAACATTACAGCGTGTCTCATATAAAATAAAAATAGTTTCATCGTTGAATGTAAATAGTCAACGATGCAACTTGATTGTTATTGTGTATTATTGTTTTGTGAGATTTTTTTTGTAGAATTGCAGGATTTGCAAAAATGTTCTACCCACGCGTCCCGCGGGAAATAATATTTTTTTACATCTCCCGGCAAATTTATTTGTTTATTTATTTACTTGTATATTCACGGGCGAAACCAATTGACAGGGTGGAATTTATATATCGGCTAAACATACTATTCTCAGTAGGAAGAGATCGCATTAAAAAGCAGTTTGCATTTTTACACGAAATTTCAACATATTAAATAAAACAATAGCAAATTAGAACAAGTCTAAAAATAAATCTTACTATAAACTAAGTATCTTCGATGAGAAACGTCTCCTGCACTTTCGGTTTGAAAATTGAGTATTGTTGAATGAATTGTAAATTTAAATAGCTCCGGACTCATTCGGATGACCAATATTTCTTAGTTTTTCCGTTTTGCCCCGGTGTCTCCTAATTTTTAGGAAAATTGACAAAGGTTTTTAGGAAAATTGACAAAGCTTTTAAAGAAAATTGACAAAGCTTTTAAAGAAAATTTTGGAATAGTACATTATTTTTTTCGCCGAAAAAGGGGTAATGAGAATCCACATGTTGCCCGATAGATAACGATTGTCCTAGATAGAGGATCATGCAGGAACGCGTTTTATTACCGCGCCGTTAGAGTTCGGCGGATAAATACGTGACGGAATTCGTGCGGGGGAGGTTATCGACATTTTTGTTTTCCTTTTTTTCCCGCTAAACTCTCACCCGTCGATTCTTCGGCGCACGGACTATTCGTTATTCCTTATCGTTCAGAATGAGGGTATAGGCGCGCACGTCCCCGTCGAACCTATCGTCCTCTTGTAAGATGCCGTCGCACGATTTCCTGCGAGAAATTCTCCGGGTCTCGGTATCCTCTTCTCGTATATATACTTCCTCCTCACCGTGTCCCTCCCTCATGCCCATCGCGAGATTAGGAAAGCATTTCCGATATAGGGGATCGAGCAAACAATAAAACTTTCCGCGAACGAGACCCCCTTGAACGATCTCCCTCATCGTTTCTTATTTTTTTATTTTATTTATTTTTTCCTCCGCTCTGCAAGAATCTTTTCTTTCACTCTTCCACTATACCGCGCCATCCAGCCAGCCATAGTCACGACCGTGGGCGTACGTCTATAAAATCGTTCCATTTATATCCGAATGTATGAATTCAATCGCAATTCCCATGTGCGCTGAACTCAAAGCGAACCAAAGTAAAGGGGACAACGAGGAATATCAGAGAGTATCTTGGACGACGCGATTGACGAGGATGAGTTACTATTTCTACAGCATCACCGGGGGAGAATCACGGTGAACGCAGAAATGGATGAAACCTTTCGCTCCGCTAGAATTTTTTTTCTTTCACCTTTCCTCCTTCCTTCTTTTCGTTTTTTCCCCAATTCTACATGCTGCATTCTACTATCCATCCACGCTCCTCTCGCCCCTTCAATCCTCTCTTTTCCCTAGCACGCCAGGCAACCCCTCTTTGTCGACACTTTTATTGCGGCGAGAGCGCGAAAATTCTTTTACGTCCTTTTTTTTCGACCCTCGATCGTCCCGTCGCCGCTGAATTCGTCCGGTTGGAATTTTTCGCGAATTATCCGTCGACAGTAGCACCCGACGATTCGCAAATCTAACTCTCCGATATTTCGAAGACGAGCCTCACTCGGTTCTCTTGTCGTTTGCGTTTTCTTCCCCTTCCCTCCCATTGCCATCCGAGTTTCTCGCGCTTTTTCTCTTCTTTCGACGCTTTTCAACCCTTATTTTTACCTTAACGCCACCGATCTCTCGTTTTTAATAGCATTACCGCGTTTAGAGAGCCGCGCACTCAGCTCTTTGGTAGCGGGCGCGCTGCCGGTGTGCTTTAATGCAATAGTATATCACAGAGACGACTCGTCGGCGTCCCGAGACTTCGAAGCATCATACGACTCGGTTTCCGCTGCTTAAAAAAAAAAGAAAAAAAAACGCTTCGAGCCACAAAACGTTTTTAATGAACTACCCAACGAACGTGAAACGAATGGAAATCGATATAAAAAAGATGCTGATGGAATTTCCACGTTGTTTCATCTTTCGTGGGTATCGTTGTCATATATTGAAATCTCGCGAAAATGTAGATCGCGCGACTAATTGAAGAAAAAAAAGTCTTCAACATTTTAACAAGAAAATGGGTTGCCGAAACGAGAGATTTTTTAAATTTCCGAGAAAAACCTTTTGAAAGGATAGAAAATTCTGAAAAAATTCATATGAATTCTAAAAAACCAAGGAACTCATTTAAAATGAGAAAATAAAAAGTTCTCTGATTTTTTTACACAATTAATTTTTCCGAGTCATTTGTTAATAACTTTTTGGCATTATTATTATGCAAAATCAAAGGTCTTGACTTTTTCCGGATTTTTGGCATGTCGTGAAATGCTAAAATTTTGATCGCATTAAACTTTTGGTTGGGAATGTATGTGTGATGCATCCTTGATTAAATTGGACAAACGAAGTTAAATTGCAAATACGAAAATTACTATTGCAACGATTGCTATTATAAAAATTATAAAAATTACGACTTCAACAGTCACAGTCCCAAAAATGATAGTTACAAAAAATCTGGAGCGAGATTGTGAGAACTGGGAACAGTGAAAAGACAATGGGGAGTTCGGATGAACGATATTTCACTGCGAGTATCAATAACATTTTTGATAATGGTGAACCGTGCGAAATAACGAAAGATACCGCATAGCGAAATAACCATGTTTCCGGGAGAATTTTCCTCGTTTACAACCCCTCGTAGTTGTTTTTCGCAGCGAGTCGCGGTGTACTACATGCTTCGCGTGGTATAACTACTATCGACTTTCCACTCGACCTCATCCTCGCGCGTTTCTCGGCGACACAACGCGGTTTCCCTTCACGAGCGCTAGCTGTTTCGCGACTCGTGCCTTCCGATGTGCGCTCCTCTCGACAATCTAAATTTATCTCTGTAGCCACCAGCTCGGGCGTTACAACCCACGAAGTTCACTGATGCTTACTTCCTCCCTGACGCCTTGCGTGAATGTAGGTACCGGCTATGAATACGGCTTTCAAGTTTATTCGCCGTTACGATTTTAACGTGATATCGAATTCTTGGTCGTTCGGTGAAACGTAAATATCGCGAATCTCTAGTGGCAAATAACTGTTTTACCCTTCGAGGACTTTTTCCGCACTTCAAGCTATATTGTTCTTTCTGAAAACTACGTGAAATTTACACAGCGTTAATACACAACTCGATACAGCTCATAATGACCGTAAACCTGAAAAAGCCCTAAAAACCTTTATTAGTTGAGATAAGAGAGTCCACACAACGTATGACAAAAATGAACTCTGTCAAGTATCATGAATTGCATTCATGATATTTGACCGGTGTCTTTCATCTGAGATGAGCCGTTTCTTTTCGTGTCCCACAAAAAATTAGTAAAAAAATAGTCCATTATGCCCCGCAGTTTTGTTTTCTTCCCCTGCATAATTAGGGGTAGAAATGTCGAAGATCAGAACAGTAACAATTTCTGCACAACGCATTGAGAATGTGGGATTAGGGACTCGCTGACAAAGCCAAAACACCGTAGCTTTTCCTTAAGGTGAAGTGAAAGTCACGTGACGGGGTCATGAGTGTGAGAGAGATAGTTGCAATTTTCAAATTAACTTTATTCAGTGGTGCAAATTTTTTTGAAAAAAATATGAATTCGGGCCGGATCCGAAATTACCGTGTGCATCCGGCTCGAATTTTTTTTCCTCAAAAAAATGAACACCCTTGAGAAAAGTTCATTACAGTTTTCATTACCGACCGCGATATTTCACTTCCTCTTAAGGTAGTCAATGACTGACGCCGCCTAAGTTTGAGAAGAATAAAAGAGAATTACAAACACTTCTCGCTCGGATAAAAATCTGAAAAAATCAAGCATATGAAAAATGCTGATAAGATTGTTCGTCCATAATAATGATCCCAAAATGTTATTCGTTTCCTTTACGTTAAAATTTGTTTAAAATCGTAATTTTCAATTATTAGATAAAATTCTGAAAAAATTCATACGTATTCATAAAAATTAACAAATAATTTTCGTAATAAAAAAAATTTGGTCGCCGGGTAATTTGTTGCACAATTTTTTTTCAGTAATTTATTATGAACATTCTGAAATTATGTTCCGAAGCCGCAGCTTGGAGAGAAAATATTCTGAAATTATTATTATGCACAAACAATCTTTTCAGCACCTTTTATATGCTTGAATTTTTTCAGATTTTTTTTTCATCGAGAAGTGTTTGTAATCTTTGTCTAACCTTAAGGCGATGCGGAAGGAACTCAGTCGGTAACGAAAACTGTAATCAATTTTTCTCCAGGACCTTCATGATTTTGGGTTAAAAACAAATGATTAGGTTCTTCATCTAACAGTCCAACAGGCCCTAATAACTTGGTTTCCGGAAGAAGTTTAGCACTCTTGAATAAAAATTGATTACAGTTTTTCTTACCGATTGAGCTCAGGCGTCGTATCGAGTTAATATAAAATGTTACCGCTTATTCTGCCCCAATTTATCTCGAAAAGATTCTTAACGATCGTAACGTGAAATCAAAGTCGAAGTAGACCGCCTACAGACGCGGCAAAACCAGCAGGTCGTTTTGTCTGCGCCGTCTTTCGTCCCATCTTATTTTCCCTGGTAACGCGAATCCACGGAATCCGCATTGACACGACAAAGCTCGAGGGGTTCTCTGCTCGCTCGCCTAGGCCGACACCCACCTTCGTGGGCTCGAGAATTCGATACTTTGCTTGCGATGTAGTAGGTAGATAGGTTCACTATACCGGTCAACGGCACGAAGAGTAAGAAGAAGAAGAGGGAAAAAAAGAGACGAAGGCAATGGACTAGTCTCGAGTTTCCATTATAGCTTCGTGCCGTTCTTGCTGCTGTTCGCATCGAATTTCCATTGTTCGTTTCGTCCGAAGAGCGACGGCTCGCGTCTGTACGAATTAAAATTCAATCTGTTATTAATTTGGGACAAGTTCATTCGTCGCTCCAGGCCGAATAATTTTCTTGCTGTTATTTTGTGTGATTCGCTCTTTTTTTTGCCTACTTTTTTCGTTCACTTCGTCAGAGTGAAATTGAATTCTTTAAAGTTTTACGACACTTTTAATTGCGTTTCCGAAACGAGAAAGGGCTGGCATTGTTCCTGGCCTCGGTCGGATATAGATCAGGTACTCACTCAACAGTGCGCGTACGTATGTCCCACAGTGCGCCGAGGTCTCGTTAAACACCTCTCCGCTTCTGGTTCAATGGGCGAAGGGATTGTGTCTCTCGAAAGCGTTCCCCGCGCAGACACCGATTGGGGCCGTCAATAATAGGAGACTCCGTGTCTGCGCGATGTTTATTTACGATCGTACGAGTAATCGAACCGATACAACTATAGGGTAAAAGTGGAGAATATGGCCCGGTCCATATATCATTGATTTACGTGTTAATCGAGGTGGTCCATATTCGCCACTTTTACCCTACATGAATTGAATCGTGATTGATCCGTCGAACGATTTTTTATCAGATTTTATATTTTCCATTGGAAAATGGCGATTGATTTTTTCTTTACATCAACTTGTCAGTCACCAATAGATTATTGAATGAGTTATACTTGTTCTCGAATAATCCTGCTTTTAATTCCCGACTACCCAAAAGGCAAAAGATGGGAGTTATGCGTTTCACGGTGGTCACGTGACTTTGCGCTTTCCTTGGTTTCCACTGTTCTCCGAACCGAGAAAAAAATCTCTTGACATTATCTGTCATGCAGTTTCTTTGAATCATGACCTATATCTTTTTTTTAGGTTTTGGTACGAAACCTAACAAGTCTTTATCCCTAAGAATTCGATGCGAATTCTTAGGGATAAAGCCTTTTCGAAAAAAAACATGCTTGTCCATCGAAAATTTCAGCGAGATATGCCGTCATCATTTGCCTTATCACTGTATATCGCAGCTAAGTTCACAGAGGCTCAATGCACAATCTCCCGAGCATTCTGCGTTTCGCTACGAATAAGCTATATACCTACTGTGATTTTTTTTATTACATTAGATTCGGCACCGTTTGTCCAACCGTTTAACTGTACAGAAAAATCAAGTTTTGCACATTTGGCAAACATTTATAATATACAAAAGTCCACATATTTTTCAAAATTTCACATTTTCCTTTTTTCTTGGAAATATCATTGTTTTCGCTTAACATTATGTTACAAATTTGTTCGGAAGCCTTTGACCGTTACTGCGATTTGCTACGAATCAGCTGTCAACACTATATATTGTAAAGACCGGGCGAATGAGTAACTCGCGTATTTAGTTTGGGGGCGGATATTATTAGTACAATCGCATCCAAATATCCCGAGCATGAACTGTCACACGTCTGTTCGGTCAGACGTCTCAGTCCAGACTATCTAACATGACGATCGATCTCACATCGATCGTCCGTTCGTTCGTCTAATGTCGAACCTAACTAATACCGTGTGTCTTAACGAATAGTTAGCTACGATATTCGTTACAATATCTAGGGTAAAAGTGGGGAATATGGACCGGTCCATATATCATTGATTTACGTGTTAATCGAGGTGGGCCATATTCACCACTTTTACCCTACTGTGTTTTTTAAAAATCATGTTACATTTGGCACAGTTTGTTCGACCGACCTTTAACTGTACACAGTAATCAAGTTTCGCACATTTGGCAACATTTATAATCTCCAAACGTCCACATATTTTTAAAAATTTTACTTTTCCCATTTTTCTTGGTAATCCCATTGTTTTCGCCTAAAATTATGTTACAAATTTGTCGGGAAGACTTCGACCGTTACGTCGATAGCGATAAAACTGCTAATACCCCTTAACAGGAACAGAACATTCCACTTAAGAAAAAAACTTGCACACTGTGCTCCACTCTACCCTACACAGGCCGGCCGAGACTGTGCAGCAATGTGCAACGGTAACAACAAGCACACTCGTGTGAACTCTCTCTCGCTTACTCGCGAGTCTCGGCGTCCCAGAGGCGACTCCTCCATACCTCGTCACTCCTCGTCGTCGTCGTCGTCGCAAGCACCTTCGTTCGCTCGCCGGGGCTCTTATAAACCTTAAAACGCAACGAATTCGGCGAGTGTGTCCTACCCAGCGAGCGTGCACATACCCAAAGGGTCGTTGAACCCTGCTGCTCCAACAGCCAACAGTGCGCGTACATGCTGGCACACTCTTCCTCCCTTTATTTCTTTCTTTCTCGATTCTCAACGAGTGCGAGAACGTCGACGATGAATGCGCATACGTGGAGATCGCTTCAACACTTATGTGCGTCAGTGCGCTGTACGGATATGTGCGATGCAGCGGGGCACGACGAAATTTATCGGGTACATGTTAACCTCTGTGCCTGAACCCCTCGAATGCAGAGTCTTTTCTTTCTGCCTGTAAATTCGCTGACTGAAATTATTAATTTATTTGCGGACATTGATTTACGGCAAGGTAAATAAGTTTTTAGTACAAAAGATGTGAATATGGACCACCTTTTTGCGGATGGTTTTTTCATACTGAGCAACCTTCGCGCATACATTGCCGACGACAAGTGAGATTCGGTCGGAATTTCGGTACCTTCTGAAACGACAAGAATCTCAATGAAAATCAACCGTATTGAAGACATTGAGAACATTGAATCTGCCCCGTAATAATACCGAAAAGTTATAAACAGATTGATTGAAAAAAAATGTTAACAAATAAACAAATAAACAAAATATTTTTAGGTGTGTAGAATGAATTGGGTAATTTTTTTAAATTACATATGAATTTTTTGAGAACTTTCTCCTGTTGGGAGGTATACAAAATTCTCATCGAATCTCAGTTTTGGCTAGGAATTATAAGTAGTAATACTTGAATTGGACTCCGAACAGTTACACCTAATTCTGTCGGGGAAACTTAGACTGAAAATGATCATTACAATTAATTTAAAATGTTGAATTTTTATCTAACCCTTTATAATTATAAGTCGCATCGAAAGCGTACAGGATCAACGGACGCGGAGTGGGGGCGATGTGTATTTATGGAAGTGGGGAAAAAGTTGTGACTTATAAAATTCTGAAGTCAATATGATCTTCCCCTTTAAAATAAAAAAAATAAAAATACCCATGTTTGGAAAGTATATTAATCCAATATATTCCAATTTCACGGTACGTCACAGTTCGACTTTATTTAAAAATGATTGGATTTCGTGTATTGCAAGTTTTTCGCGTATAAAACCGTTGTATCGCGTATCCCCGGCTTGCATCGTCGGCATCGTGTACGTCGACCGGATAAATATGCGCTTTCAGTATTAAACTTGCACTACGGTGAAGCACGGTGTACGCGTAGGATCATTCGATATCGAATTTCCAAGCATGCAGTATGTCGGCGCGATGGAAAAACCGATCGAACTGCTATTCGCGAGTCTCCTACGTGTATCCTCGGCTTGTCTACTATGCCTTTTTATTATCCTCGCGGGTTCAATTTTATGAGGACTCGCGCTTCCTTCCCCCCCCCCCCACCCCTTATCTCTTGGCTGGTTCTTCAATCCGTCTCCCGTCTGCCGCCCCTCTGATTCGCAATTGCCAATAAACCGTCTCCTGAAATGCTACGATATTTTTTTTATCCTTCCTTTTTTTGTGTTTTTTTTTTTTAATATCAAGGGACGCGCGATGCTTCAAGGACCACCCGACGAGATCACCGTGTAGATTTTCTTCTTCGCGTGACGAGGATCGATGAAATACTCTCCGGGAATCCTCTCTTTCTCCCGAGCCAGCAGAAACCAGTCTATCAAAGGCAAAAGCGTCTTTCGCTTCTCCGCCCCATTCGCTCGTAATATTAGGTGTAGTTACACATATATAACACAGTACAGTGGTGCGCTCTTGGCTCAAAGGTTCAAACACGTCTTTCACAGTTCCATGAAGAAACTCGAAAGGCTCAGGAGCTTCCTTGACGATTACCTACCACGATATTTTTGCAAATTCTCAAAGTGTAACGCACACTCTAGGGAAACTGTAATCGTCCTTACAGTCGTGTAGTCGTCGCTCGTAGTCGTGGGAAGGATCAATGCAACTATGCTAAATAATAAATATCTGTTTACCCTACATTTAGCTACGACATACGCGAAACCTTTGTGAAATAGATGAAAGGTTTTTCTTCGTGGAACATTTTTCTCTTTTGCGAAATAACGCAACTGGGTCGAGAAACCCCGCAGTTCTGGCTCTCCTTAAGGAGGGAGTCTCGCGGCGCGCTGACTTCGCATAAGTTCGACAACAACTTATTGTTGTCGAAGAGAAAATTGCAAGTACTTCTTCATGGTGTAAAAATCTGAAAAAAATCATGTATACTAAAGGTACTGAGGAGATTAATTTTGCATAATAATAATTGCAAAATGTTATTAACAAATCTATCAAAAAATTTATTGGTTGACAAATTTCCCGGCAACAAATCTATTTTTTTATGAAAATGATTCGTTTATTTTTCTGAATACTTATGAATTTTTTCAGATTTTTAAGTAATCGTTGATTTTTGTTCTATAAAAAAAATAAAAAATCAACGATTACTTGAAAATCTGAAAAAATTCATACGTATTCAGAAAAATAAACGAATCATT
>JAPYZC010002003.1:0-16235 GCA_030522665.1 Ichneumoninae sp. A BG-2022a | reverse complement strand
GTTTTGTGGCCACGTCCAATATATTTTTCCCCCACTGATGACAAGTCTCCAAATTATTTTACTTCTGAGGCGACACTTGATACATAAACTCGTGTCGGACAAAAAATACAATAAAAAAAAAAAATTCAAATTTTCAAAATCCCATAACATTTTAACGTTTTGATCCATGTTCGCCAAATTTAATACCAAACATTGTACAGTGTTAGTCCATTCCCATGTCAAATTTCCGATCGATACCTCCATGTTTACTCGAATTAGCCCGTTTTTAATAATTTTTCAAAAAACTCAGAAAAACTCAAAATCCCATAAAATCTTACCCCTTCGATGGATTTCGGCCAAATTCAATACCAAACATTTTTGGTCATAGTATTATATTTATGTGCAATTTCAGGACGATCGTTCAAAATTTACGCAAGTTAGAGCTACTACGACCTTTTTTAAAAAATTTCAAAATCGCATAAAATCTCGAAACAGGCCAAATTTCAACTGGCTATCTCGAACCGTTTCCGAGTTATAGTCGTTTTAAACGACACAAGTCTGTCACACACAGAGACACACACATACGTCCGGACGCCAGCTAAAAATCACATTTCTCGACGTTTCAGACTATTTTAAGAACTCTGACACTAAAATCTCAAAAAAAAAAATGTTGTCACGAAAACACAGCTTCCTCTATGAGGAAGCAAAAAAGTTGCACATTTTTATTTTCATATGGCTTTCTCATATTTTTCCTTTATTCGCAAAGCTTCGTCTGTGTTGTTGGCTTCCTCGCAGAGGAAGTTCGTGAATAAAACAACATTATGAGAAAGCCATATCACAGTACAAATTTGCAACTTTTATGAGAAATTCATATGAAAATTTCAATTTTCAACATCAACGTCGTGTTTGCAGAACGACTGACCGATTCAGGTTCTGCGCGAAAAAATACACCAACGCCCTTCACTTTGTCGGATCTTTGCATCTACTTTGTTCAACGAAAATACAGGGTCTTAGAAAAAGATTTTTTAATCATCCGATATTCGCCGTTTTGTGGCCACGTATAATGTATTTTTCCCCGCTGATTACGAATCCCGAACTTATTTCACTCCTGGAACGATATTCGATGCAGAAACTCTCGTCGGACGTAAAGTAAACATTCTCCGAAATATTCAAAAAAATTCAAAGTCCTTATAAAATGTAAACGATTCGATCCATTTTGGCAAAATTAATACGAGACCTTTTTGATTTTGATCAAATTCAATACAAAAGGTGTTTTATCAAAATTGTATATTTGTGTGCAGTTTCGGGTCGATTAGGAATTTTCAAAAATTTCAAAATCGTGTCAAATTTCCAATTGGGCCTCAATCTTCACGAAATTCACACCGAACGAAGCGACGTGATCACTCTGCGGTGTGTACGTGTGTGGGCGCGCGCTCGCGCCCGCACACGCACACACACCCGGAAGTTAGCTAAAAATCACATTTCTCTATGTTTTAGATTATTTTCAGTACTCTGACATTAAAATCTCGATTTTTTTTTTACGAAATCGTTGCATCCTCTATGAGGAAGGAAAATAGGCCTAATTATAAGTTACATTAATTTGTCGCGTACGTTTAAGTTTATTAATTAATGAATTTATCACCTACAAACCGTCAAGATTCGCCGTGGATTTGCTTCAGCAAGTTCGAACTACAGCGGAATTGAACACCATACTGAATCACGACCCCGAAGATTTAACGCCTGAGTCGACGAAAATGCTCGCCCGTCTCGAACTCGCTATTCAGTACAAGCAAAAGAAATTCGTCGCTCATTCACATATTCAACAGCTTCTTGCGGCCATATGGTGAGTGTACTTTCGACCAACCTTTTGGATTTCAACCATATTGCACTTTTTACTTTTCTAAGTACTAAGTATTGAGTTTCGATGATATACTGACAAATAACAAGTGTGTCAGTTTGGATAAAACTTATGTGTTAAAGAGAGTGTTACGTATGTAGAAAAGAGTGTCGAAAACACAAACTTGTTTTTTGCAGTGTAACTTCCTCACAATCATTGTCCATTTTTCCTAATGAACTTCTCGGTAATTTACCATACTCTCTTGGGTCAAAGGTACGAGGGAGTCCCGGGTTTTCGACGAATGACAAATGGCCAGAGATTCTGGATTCTTCTGAAGACCGCTATTTTATTTCCATTTTATTGCATGGTTTACTTCTTCGCCCCTGAGTCAAAAACGGGGCAGTTGCTTCGCCGACCGTTTATGAAATTTCTCGTGCATGCCGCCTCCTATCTCTTCTTTCTTCGTGAGTCCATTGAAAATGTTGAAAACTTGGATCAAATGGATATCATAAATATATTATTAACATTTTATTTTAACAGTGGTGCTAATGCTGGTCTCGCAACGTGCCGAGATCGAAGTTATTAGACTCTTCGGTAGTGACAATACTATAAAGCAACTCGAGGCAGATCTGATGAAGCAAAGGGGTTCCGGCCCAACGCCTCTGGAATGTATAGTCGTCCTGTACGTCCTCGGATTCATCTGGCAGGAAACCAGAGATGTAAAGAAATTGTTCCGATTATTAATTATGTATAAGTTGAACAATATTCGTTCCTTAATTAATTTACTTTTTTAAGGTATACGTGGGCGGTCTCAAGGCATATCTTCGAGATCTATGGAACTTCATTGACTTCACGAGAAACTCCCTTTACATTGCAACAATACTTTTGAGAGTTGCAGCTTATGTTCAGCAAAGAGCCGAGATTCGTGTGGATTCCGGAGCTGCATTCGTGCCGAGAGAGAGATGGGGCGACTTTGATCCTCAATTAATCGCCGAAGGACTCTTTGCGGCTGCAAATGTCTTGAGTGCTCTCAAGCTCGTTCATCTCTTCAGCATAAATCCTCATTTGGGTCCCCTTCAGGTGTCGTAGAAAAATCATATATAATTGCATTTTTGCTTCCATATATTCCATATAAGCTATTTTTTTAGTTATTACTGTTAGATACTTAAAATAAACGAAATCATCGGGAAATATATTGTTCAGGTAGCGTCCCGATGTATATAAAATAGTTTCAGATATTTTCAAATCGCTATAACTCGTGAACGACTTGATCTAGCGAGTTTAAGTTTCGCACACAATTAAAGTGGTCTTTTCCGTTTGTTATTAATAAAATCTTTATGAAAATTGATGCCCCATTTGAGATTTTGTGAGATTTTGTGAGATTTTGATATTTATGATTAAAAAAACGTATTAATTTTAGTACATTTTGAGCTGTCATCATAAGCTACACACGAATAGAATCAATGAAGGATTTTTATATTGCATTTGCCCAAAATCTATCCAAGCAATCAGATTTTATGACAAAGAGCACGGTTGTCTACTATTTATACATGGATTGCATAGTTATTAATTTTTTTCATTCCATCAATGGTCATATACTATCCGTAGATACACTAGAGTAGACTGGCTAATGAATGGACAGTTAAGGAGGATCGAGCGTTACAACGTCATCAAGAAAAGTATGCTGATTTTGTTTTTACACATTGATTTTTATGGCAGATTGAAAATAAGCGAGGCATTTTAATGTTTCTAGGGTAGTTAATGCGGAAACGTTGCAAACAAATTATTGAAAACTGTAAAGAATATTGCCAGGAAGGCCTGTGTAAAAATGTAGACAGTTGTTCTTCACCGTTAGTTAACAATAAGCAATTACATGGAACTTTACAACTTTATATCGGTACCCTTGACGCGTGTGAGTGAGAGGCCTTATGACGGATCTCTCACTCGCACACGACCTGCCCCGTGCCTTGCGCGACCCCAAGCCTATCCTCTCCGAGTCTCTCGCTCGACCCTTCTTAAGCAGACGAAAAGCCAGTGAATAGACGGTTTTTTTTTATGCATGTGCTCTTTTATGGAAAGTGTTAACTCATTGGTTCTGTCCATTCATTGGCTGGTTTACCCTACCCATCTAATCGGTAATACTGCATGTTCTAACGCTTCTCATTGTGAAAACATTGTGTAAATTACTTTACGAAAATTGTTTTCTAAACGAGAAATATTGTTACTCGAACCAATTTATTTCTTTTATTTTTTCAGATTTCCCTAGGCCGGATGGTTATCGACATCGTAAAGTTCTTTTTCATCTACACTCTCGTCCTTTTCGCTTTCGCATGTGGCTTGAATCAATTGCTCTGGTACTTCGCTGAGCTGGAGAAGAGAAAATGTTACGCTGACATAGCCGATCCTGACTGGGATGCTGCGAGTGACGCTTGCATACGATGGCGAAGATTCAGCAATCTCTTCGAGTCATGTCAAAGCCTCTTCTGGGCGAGTTTCGGCGGTGTTGGCATTGACAGCTTCGAACTTACAGGTGTTAAGTCTTATACTCGTTTCTGGGGACTTCTCATGTTTGGCTCATACTCCGTTATCAACGTGATCGTTCTACTCAATCTTCTTATCGCTATGATGAGCAACAGCTACGCTGTTATTGAGGTTCGAATGTACTCTTTCTGCCTATATAATATAATATAATATCTACTTAAGAATAAAGTATAAGATCACTAGAGACTCCTATAAACACTATCACAGATGCATCGCACAGGCATTCACAGTGAGTGTCGATGTGCGCGAATGCTCACGGAGCGCTAGCCCCCATTACCACTCGTACTATATTATAATAAAAATTGTAGTGACTATAAATGATTTTTAAAAAAATTTCTTCAGGAACATTCGGACACCGAGTGGAAATTCGCGAGAACAAAATTGTGGATGAGTTATTTTGAGGAAGGAGGAACCCTTCCGCCACCGTTTAATATCATCCCGCCTCCAAAAGTATTCTTGAGGCTGTTCGGCATTCAGAAGAAGGAAATGAGCAGAAGAAACAGTTCTCGAAGGCGCGCTCGTGACCTCAGGTAGAGTGTGAAAAGTTTCCAACATATTGGAGATCGTTGATATCTTTTTTTTCTACGAAGGTATGGTTCAGTGATGCGGGCCCTCGTCTGGAGATACGTCGTGAACTCTCACACCCAACATGAAATGGAACCCGTAACCGAGGATGACGTACACGAGCTCAAGAGCGATCTCTCATCCTGGCGTTGCGAACTGCTCGATATTCTGCACAGAAATGGAATGGACATCAATGGAGTTAACACGAAAGAGAAGAGTACGCGCACACATATGTCTTCCTCATGATCTTCACTCGGCACTCGTCAAATTACGAGAATTTATTTATATTTTTTGTCATCTTCAGCAATACTTGGAAGAAAAATGAAAGTGTGGGAGAGACAATTGATGAAAGATTTCCAAGTGGGTGGACCTATCACCAGTCTCGAGTCCGACGCTCAGGAGGAAGCCGAGCTCCAACAGCCATCTGAAGGTGAAGACAACATTGCGAGATGGAGACGGGTTGCTAGGCTCGCTGTACTGAAGTCTGCAGAACGCCGGTGGGGTCAGGTATTGAGAAAACTTAACCTACCTGTCTTTGAAATGGTCGCATTCTTTTTTTGTAGATCCGTGAAATATTTATTTTTCATTCATTTTAAAAGATCATGTACTTAATATCGTTCCAATTAAGCCAATGTAAAACCTTTCGCCTCGCTCAAACCGGGCCCGGTCGGTAACAAAAACTGTAATTGCAATTTTTCGCGGCCACCAATAATTTACGGTCAAAAGAAATTCGTAGCTTCATGCGGATATCAATACAGGTTCATGTAGAAATTTGGTTTTCAACGTAAATGGTTAGCATGATTTTTAAAAAAGTCGAAAATTGAAATTTTCATACGGATTCGTCATAATATCTGTTTATTGGCAAAGCTTCGTCTATGAGAAAGCTTTTTCTGTATTTTTTTGCTTCCTCGTAGAGAAACTTTTGCGAATAAAGGCATATTCTTGTATTATAGGATATTATTTAATTTTCAATTTTTTTTCAACGATAAGGTCGTGCTTGACTTTTAGGCAAGATCGTTGTACGATTTAGGTTCAGCGCGACAAAAATACATGGAGTTATATGCTATTGAACATTTTTTGAAGCTTTTGATTTTTACTAAAAAAAATTCAAATGATACCGCTTTTCTAACGTTTTCAATCCCATTATAGAACGTGGTAGGCAGGAGATTGGTAGGGCTAGATTTTTCGACAATACCATCAGGAAGCACAGGTATTGCTGTTTGCAGATATCCAAAATTACAATTTTCATTTCTGAAGATGATAAACGATTCTCACTTCAAATATAAAATTATACGTTCTGTTACACATGTAATGCTGAAAACGGTAAATTGCTTATATTGCTTATATTGCAATAAAATGCTTACCTTTATCATTACACGTCATTCGTGAGGATATAAATATTTGAATAATAATAACGACAATAGATTTCTTCAAATCTGTCTCTAGATCGCCGCTATATTCAGATATAATTAATATATGATCTTATATTGTCAGATACGATTCATACATAATCAGATATGATCTTGCATGAGTAGATATGTTCACATATGATCAGATAAGAATTCATATCTGAACATATGTGACCATACGGGATCATATCTTATCATATATGAAACACGACATATCATATATGAAAAGAACATATATGATCCGATCAGATCCATATCTGATACAGATATGGACGTATGTGGTCAGATATAATGATGTTTCGTCGGTACGTTTCCAGTAACAGAACTTCGATCAGTCTTACGGCGTTGAAAATTCAGAAACAGTCCTTGAAATCTCTTAGAATTTTATTTCGAACCTGTACTATAGACATCAAACCGGTGCGGTGATCTAGTGGCAAGCGTTCTCGCCTCTCCACCTAAGCATCGGGAGGTAGACGGTTCGATCCCTGGTTCTTGTAATTCCGTCGAAAATAAAAATATGGGAGGGACGAAGCTTGAGATATACACAACGGCCACTCACACCTTGGTAATTCTAAATGTGACTGTCGAATATATATATATAGCTGTAATCCGTGTTTATACTCTCGGTGAAACGCGATGAAGCTCCGATGCTGAGAATCGAACCGGAGACCAACCGTATCGGCATAGGTTTTCCTCAGTTTCTCTATGACCATGGCAGAAATGCCATGGCAGATGCGGTACAGAGGGGGAAGATATTGGTATTACTTATAGGACAGGGCAATGTAAAAGGTTGAAGAAACCATACATGAAAGGATAATTTTTGTTAATCTTTCAGACACCATGGAAAAATCAGATTAAAAAAATGTTACATTTCGATACGAATGCGAAAAAACTTTTTCTGAGGAGTGTGACTTGGCAGCACGAGCCGAAGGCGAGTGTTGCAATCACACAAGTTCAGAAATCGTTTTTCTCACGAGTATCCGATAAAATTTTATTTTCACAAGGTGTGAAAATGGAGGTTTACGCACTGTTGTACGTATTTTTTCCATAGAATATAATAAGAACCTGGTTTTTTTGTGATTTTCATGGGGAAGAAAAGTCTCGACTGTTTAAAAATACCGAAAATCACACATTTTTGCAATATTGGTTACAAAAATATACGATTAAATATTTTTGTTAGTTATCGTTTCGGGATTATGCCCAATGTATCTTTTCCCACTAGTTAGAAATCGTCCATTTATTTCACTCCTAGCTACATATTCTGTACGAAAACTTGTGTCTGAAGCAAAGTCACATGTCACATTTGTTTTAAATTTATCATAAAAAAAAAAATCTAAAAATATAAACGTTTCGATTAATTAAACTATCGATATTACAAAATATAAACTTTTCCTGATAAATAAATAGCCAGTTATTTATAAATACTGCTCGACAAAAGCCTTAGTGAGCGGATTGTGGCCACAAAATGCTGCATGTTTTCGATATGCAGACGTACGTGTAGGGTTTCATGTAATACGGCTTTTATGAAGACAAGATTTAAGAATTTTATGAAAGAGGTCAATACATGAAAATCAATAAATGTCTAGTAATAATAACGATTGGCTTTAACATTAATAAAATGTAATCATCAACATATTATCAGTGATAACGCTCACACTTCGTGTCACAAGGCAGTTGCTCGACAATTTTTTACATATAAGAAACGTGCTATTGGGCATAGTGTCACGTGGTACCCGATGAACATGTAACTCTATTGAATTTTCCGTAAAATTGTGTTTTTTTTTTTCTTGTTGTTGCGTTCTTGGTTGTTGCGTATCGAAACGTATTAGGATAATTCATGGAAAATTTATCGTAAAGCATAAAATTAACGAACGGGTAAAAAAGTTCCATAAGGTAACCGGACTTTTCCTAATCGACGTTTTGCCAACAGGTGATCAGCAGCGCGGTGCAAAGTTCCCAGATCGGCCGCAGCAACAGCAGAGCGGCTTTGAGAAGTCAACAGAGTTTGAAGAATGCGATGGAGGAGGCTCGACGTTTGAGTACCAGGAGTCCTCTGCCTCCAACGATACCAATACAATTGCCCCCTGTCGTAACGGCGGGTAACATTCTTCATATCTTAAAAGATATTGATGAGCTCGACAATTCCGCCAAGCCAAGAGCGCCCACTCGTGAATTTTCACCGGAACCTGCAGAAAAAGTGGTTCGACAAAAGCCCGCAACGGCGGTTGGCTATGAAAACGAGAGAAATACAAAAAATCCCGAACCTCTAATATCGATTAAAACTTCACCGCCTCGAGTTATCAAGCGAAAAGCTCCGAGCGCTCTTACTTCTGGTCACAATGTCTCTGCCCCTCCTGCCAATAATTCAACACTCTCTATAGGGGATGCTAAAAATTATCGGCAGATGGCATGCAACAACGAAGTGACGATAAATAATAATAATAATAATAATAAGGGATCGAATACCTCGGGAACTGCGAATGGCCCTTCATCGAAGCCAACCGTTCAAGTCTCGAATCAACCAGTCAACGCTTCGGAAGCGACGGATAAAAATAAATCGCATGATACTTCTTCGGATAATTCAAATGCCATGAGTACCAACATTTTCGGCTCTTCGGGTGAATCACAGAGCATCGTCAGACCGAGACCGAGAGCTTCGGAAAGTCCGTGCTTGGGAAACAATATTCCCGACGTAGCTGTAATTCCTGGAACACCGGGACCACGAACCAACAGACCGGATGACCGCCAAAAGTTGGTCAACATTCAGCCAAAATCGCCAAGAATCAACACCGGCAGATCGCCGAGAAGAGCGGGAGGTTGGCTATAATTTATTTTTTTCCGAAGGATTGAACAATGATGAAAATTGAATAATATTAATAATAATAATATGATGGAAAAAAGAAAAAATAAAATAAAGATCGATCGAGACTAGCAAACGAATTTTCAATTTTCTCGTCTCGTACTCAAAACACCTGTAATAGGAATACATTCAATATAACTATTGTATTTATAAAATTCATTCATTCAATAAAGGCGGGGATAAGAAATCAAATTGACTGAAATTAATCATATTTGTATATTTATTTTCTCGACTACGAATACACGAGACCGCGGCTTTTTTTTCTGTCGAAAAAATGTCGTGGGAAGTATTCATGTATTATCTATGTAAAATGGGATTGCTGGAAACGTTAAAAAAAAATATCTGGATTGCGTGCCCTCGCTCGTCATCGCCGGTAGTCCTGCTGTTTGCTCACCGCCGGTGTTAAGGTCATCCGAGCCGAGGTTGAGTGCAGATTCTTGGGTTTTTAAATGTTTTTATATATATACTTTTTTTATAGTCGATTCCTTGCATCAGCCGCCGGAAAGTTATGCACGCACGTTTTTTTTTTCTACCGACGTATTTATGTACGATTTCCAAGGTACGATTTCAATAGGATTGAGCCATGGGAACTCAAGCTGCTTGAACGACTTTGCTCTGTGCAACCTTCTGCGCAGAATTGATCTTATCGCCGAGAGACAGAGCCATTCCCTGACTCTTGGCGCGTATGCGAATGTGACCGACTACCGGTGCGTCCGGCTTGTTCAACGGCTTCTCGATAGACAGATTTGCCAGAGCGTCCTCGCCGAATATCGATTTAGCGTACATGTTCGCCGCCATAAATCCACACTGTCCCGATAGTGCCTGTCGCAGAAATAAGAAACAAAACAACGACGTTAAATAAAATTAAAACTTTCGATAAGACAAGACGAAAAAAATTATCTTTGGTTACCTTTTCAGGCGTGAGGCATCGCATGTTCGTGGATTTCAGCAGGTGCGCCAGATACTCGCGTAGATCGGCGAGCGACGTGTTGACAGATACTTTGTTTTCCCACTCAAATTCAGCCCACATTTGACGAAACTCGGCGTCCGTACATGTCGCCGGGACTATATAGTCCATTATGTCGATGTGAATATCGTTGAGAACTACGACGCTGCGGTCGGATCCAGCCCCGGATATGTCGTAAACTGTTTGAGATAAAAACAAAAAAACGTTAATAACGAGATTTGTACATAGCTTCCTTATGTAATACTCTTTCCTGAAATAAAGCTTCTATGGAAAAAGATTTTCTTTGAGTATTGGCTGCCTTAGAGAGAAAGTTTCGTCACCGAAGGAAATTAATCATATTTAATTTGCTCAATGTTCAGCCATACAAATATCTTAACGATTTTGCGATTAAAAGACAAATGTAATCTCGATATCTGAGCCTTATTGTTTTTCGCTAAAATTCATGTCACATAAGCACAAATAACTCGTCTTATTAAAAATAAAAAATAAAAAAAAAAAAAAATGGAATCCTTTGGCCGATTAAAGCCAGGTACTTGTCTATAGAATATTAGGTCGATCGCTTAAAATTTGCGTCTCGTAGCGTGTTCACATCCTTTTTCTGGGACACATACACGTACATCAGACATTTTCTCAAAATGTGATTTCTGAATGTTGTTGGAATATTCTGAACATGTTTACATGAAAGTCTCGAGACCATTTTTTCTGTTTTTACGAAACAAAAAAAAAAAAACAAGTCACGCTACGTGGAGTAAACGTTACGCCGCAATTTATCATGAGCGACTTCGAAGGGATGGATCAATTGAATAAAAAATTACCTATATTCCCGAATATTATGCCGTTTTCTGTAGACGCGACCTTGACGTTAGCTTTAATGCTCGCGAAGTCACGAGGAGCAAGAACAATCGGTTGCGGTCTCTCGACGAGCTTGAGATCTCCCATAGTCGCGAGTTCGAGGGTGCAATTCTGTAGCGTATCCTCGGTTTGATTGACTATGAGAACGTCAAGAACGATGTCGTACTGATTAACATGAACGAGAGCCTCGGCGTAAACGGGATCTGAGAAACCGGTGAGCTGAGTAACTTTACTCAGAGCGCTCGGTGCTGGGGCGTCCGAACCGCTGCCCGGTCGGCCGACCACCGCTGCGCTCAAACTCTGCTCAAATACGTCACCGGCGCCGCCAGTTAAATCGGAACCGCGAGTCAGCTGTATGAACTGTATCGCGTCGTCGACTTGCACGATGCTGCCTGGTTTTTCCTTTGCCTGCAAATTATAAAAACTCTGTATAAACACGATATGAAAACATTTTATAGGAATTATGAAATTCTTGCAAACTTCGCGAGAATTGGTAGATTGGAAATAGAATTACTGGTAAATGAATGGACAAAAAATGTATCTTAATTGTACGATCTTAAAAGTTATATAGTAGCATTTTTTTATTAACTGAAATTGCTCTCAATGCAAACTTTAGTTGTTCTCTTGCCGAATTCGTATTACCTTTTTCGTTTGCGAATCTTCTTCGGCCTTGGCGGTGAGCATTCTTCCGAGGGCATCACGACAGCCCTCGGTAAAAACATCTTGAACGATCGTCGTAGGACAAGCAAGTGATCTCAGACATAGAGAGATTCTCTCGGCGTCGTCGTGCGTCATGGCTTTGGTCGGAAGACCCGAACGACCTAACTGAAGAACGCTAGACATTACGAGCATAGCTTCGGCCTGCATGCGATTGCTTTTCTGTATGTTATCCTCAAGGGCTTTGTAACGAAGAGCCAACTTCGAGAGAGTCGTTGCCAGGGACGCCCCGATGAAGAAGTCACCTTCCATCATGTATTGAACCAGAGCTGGACGCTTTTCCTCTTTCTTACCTGTGGCAGAACATATTTTTCTTTATCAAACTATTCGCAATTTTCACTGGACAAGCGGGGTTCACTTAAATCCCTACCCGTGTTCGACGTGCTGAAAGCACTCTGCGTTGCGTAAGTTCCATCGGACGTGACCAACTGCGCCGGTGCGCTTTGCGTGTTGCCGTCCTCTGGTGGCTTCTCGCCGGCTTGACGTTTGTTTTCAGCTTCGACAAGCGGTAGTTCACCCAGAGCAGCTCTTATTCGACCCATCAAGCTCTCGATATCCTCTTTCGAGGTGGCGTACTCCCCTAGGATCCACAATGCTGCTCTGTGCACCTTCACCGAGCGAATTTGCAAGAATATCTGAAACATCACAGATTGTTACGATAAAAAAATGTCTCGGACTGACTTTAAATATTGTACTCGGATCTATGAATATCTCGAATATATATATGTATATATATATATATATATTTTTTTTTTAATGCGTAAGGTTTTTGTAAGGATTCGCATTATTGTTAAGTATAGTCTCATCAATATGGCTTAAGGTGAGGTGAAGGTCACGTGACGGGGAAGTCACACGAGTGTGAGAGAGATAATTGCAATTTTCAAATTAACTTTATTCAATGGTGCTAATTTTTTTTGAGAAAAAGATTATTTCGGGCCGGATGCGAAATTACCTTGTGCCTGCGGCTCGAACTTAATTTTTTCTCAAAAAAATTAGCACCCTTGAAAAAAGTTCATTACAGTTTTCATTACCGACCGCGATATTTCACTTCCCCTTAATGCCGCAAGTCCATAGGCTGTGAATAACCACAGCTTAGATGCCTTTCTGCTCTTAAACCATCGATATTAATATCCCAATTAGCGTACCTCTAACAGTTTTTCAATAATAAGCGGTCGGAGATTCTCAAATCTCTGTATAGCTTCGCGAACGAATACCAGTACGTCGGTGGCGGCGGCTTCGTTGCTCTCGGACAGAAAATCAGTGAGAACTGGAATAACCGTGGCGGCAACGTCCGGAAATTTTATTGAACAACTGTGCAAAGTTCTGACGAGAAGCTGTCGATATCTGCCTGCATCCTCATGCTCGCCGCCGGCGGTACGTAACACTTCTTTCTTCAACAATTGTACCATCTCCTCGATTGTTCGCGTTGTTACGAGATCCATCGCTAAGGCAAGAGTTTTCGTACGAACTTCGAGCGCCGGTGATCCCAGTACACGTAGAACATCCATAACGAGATCTTGAAGAACCCTTTCGTGCGATGGACTGTCCTTCATGGCGATAAGACGATCGAGAACAATCAATTTAACATTGTTGTCGCTTTCCTTGACAACGAGCTCAATGTAGCACGAAGCCGCGGCTTTTATCGCTGTTGGGGCACTCGAAAGAGTGACGAGCGTTCCAGCGGCTTCGTAACGAACCGCTGCACTCGGCGAGTTCAGTAGGCTGTAGATACAACGAATGAATCTCGCTCGTTCCGACGGATTGGCTAGACAAACCTGGAAAATTTTAAGTATCGGTTAACACTGTATTTTTTTCTATTGGTGAACATTTTATTTAAATATAAATTTTGTGGATTACCTTATAGATCAGCTCGACGATTACGAGTTGCAATATATCACCGAACGTCGGCACAAGATCTAAACAGGCGGCTAAATAGGCGAGAGCTCGGCTTTGATCTGCATGCAGCAACATCAAAAACGCATTTCTTCTGCACGACATATCCTGCTCACCCTCGAGATACTTTGCTATCAATTCCGGTGCATCGGGTATGAGAAATTCAAAGTTCCGGTAGATGGTGAAAATCGCAAGGACTGCGTTACGTCGGACGTAGGAGTGACGGTGCTCGAGGCAAGCGATTATCGCGGGCATCAGAGGTTCCAGAAGCTCGGGTTCTTTGAGCTTGCACAAAAATCTGTTAAATTTTAATGGTGATTTAGTAAATACGAGCAGAATTGAACCCCTTATGCAAACGCTGGAAATTTTTATAAATGCCGCGAATAATATTCTTCGTTTCTGGTGCGGATTTCGATATAAGATCTTAAACCAGGATTGAAATTATAGATTCTTAAACAGTGAGGAAAAATATATCGGTCCTAGGCTTAGAAGGTCAAGCGCCAACATTTCGTTCCAAAAGTCATTTTGGAAAAATGTGCGATTTTCGCGATTTATAAATAGAATCGAGAAGCAGAGAGCTTGTCTATTTAATTACGGAAAAACTTGGCTATCCGTCGCCTGCCACGGGAAAACTGCCACTTTACTGCAGAAAAAAATTCCCTCACTTTTCCCTGAGCAATCAATCCATTTTCTCTCAGCAATTTTTTGGCTGTATCTTATTATATTATTATTATATATTAGCGCCATCAATTAATATATCAGAAAAATTCGAACGTTGTTTGGAATGTAAAAACATTTCATTGCAACGGTAAAAGATTCACGCCATATGTAATCTATTATCTATTCAGTTCAATTAAGTACCCTGGCAGAAAAATACTGGGAAAAACTATACAATTTCAACAATATATTATGTTTTTCCACAATAAAGCATCCAAGATCTACAACTCACTCAATTTGTAAAAAGTTGTACTTCAGCATAGAAAATGTCCAATCATACTCCTACAGTAAGCTAGAACCATCTATGACACGAAATGGTCAGTTGTAGTATCTCATAAAAATGATAAATATGTATGACAAATTACTACTTTCAACGACATGAATGGAAGGCGACAACGACGTGAATGGATGGCGTATTTTTTTTGTAATGTTCCACAGAAATAACAACTTTCTGCAACAAAGTACGACTTTCTACATCATTAGAGAATAGGGTTAAGAATGGGAACAAGTAAAGCATGATTACTTGTAATTTGTAGTCGAAATTACAACTTTTTACGAATCACAACGATATTTTACAACGTCGATGGATTGTCCAAAGATGTAAAAATGGAGTAGGCCGTAATTTTTCGTATTTCCTCGTGAAAAGTACAACTTTCAACTAGTAACTATAACTTTCGACAACTCGGATTTCAACCGAAAGCGGAAACATCTTGGCCACAGTATATAGTACATTTCTGTAGTCAATTGTAATTAATTGTAGTAAAAACTACAATTTTCTAGGGAAAACTAGAGCTTCATGGAATCAAAATGTTGCGGACAAACTATAACTTTTTACGAAAATTGACAACAACTTACAAACATGTTCCAAATCTGGCATTTATTTGTAGATAGTTGTAGATCGTCAGCATTCTGTATAAAATTCTAACGATCTACAGCTATCTACAACAAAAAAAATCGAGATTTGGAACATGTTTGGAGGTAGTTGTCAATTTTTGTAAAAAGTTGTAGTTTGTTCTCAAGCTTTCATCCTAATGATGAATAGTTTTCCGTAAAAAATTGTAGTTGTTTCTACAAATAACTGCAATTGACTACAAAAATCTACGAGTTAACGCGATTGCTGTTAATTTACAACTTATTACGCTACAGTACAACTATCTGTAAACATGTTCCAATTCTTGCACTTTCTCATAGATAGTTGTAGCTTCGGTGTCACTTAGCATTATAAGTTGTAATTTCGACGACGTTTTGGGTAGTAAGTTGTAGTTTTGGGGTAATTTTTTCGACAATTTCGTCATACAAAGTTGTAGATTCAGCATAGTCTTGGCGTAGTAAGGAGTATAAAAATATTTGTAAGGTTAACCAGTTTTCGTTGAGAAGATTATGTTCATTTGGATTTTTTAAGGAGGTTGGAGCAGTGGTGTTCATTCCGCCTAAATTCGAGAAATTCGTGCAAAAATTGCAAACACTTCCCAATGTTATAAAAATCTGAAAAAAAATCATACTTATTATAGGCATTGAAAAGACTAATTTTACATGATAATAATTTCAAAATGTTATTGACAAATAGTTGAAAAAAAATTGTTCATCAAAATATGTGGTGAATCAACTTTTTTTAAAATGAAAATGATTCGTTCACTTTTCGGAATACGTATGAATTTTTTCAGATTTTCATCTTTATTTTGGCTTTTGCACATTTTTCCGTGTAAAAAACAAGAATAATCAAAATAAAGATAAAAATATGAAAAAATTCATACGTATTCCGAAAAATGAACGAATCATTTTTATTAAAAAAAAAAGTTAAGTTACCACATATTTTGATGAACAATTTTTTTTTCAACAATTTGTTAATAACATTTTGAAATTATTATTATGCAAAATGAATCTTTTCAGTGCCTATAA
>JAPYZC010002002.1:0-16256 GCA_030522665.1 Ichneumoninae sp. A BG-2022a | reverse complement strand
CACTGTGAGAATCAAAGCGACAATCAAACACTTAACTATTCGCATGGCTTTACACGACTGCTGACAGAAAACTTGAAGCTACGAAAGCAACGGACGGTTTAAGACTGAATCGAATTCTCGCGCAATGGATGTGGACACCTTTCTGTAAAATCGCACGACACGTCATGCTATGCGTGACCGATACATCGTCAGCTGTAAAGTCTGCTAACATCCCTTTGCCTACAATTATACTCATTATTCGCGTTCGATTTTCCACTAAATGCCCAAGCAATTATAAAAAAAGCTTCACGATGCCCGTGTGTGCCGAGGTAGCGTTGACAACAGGCATACAGTAATATCCCTTGTATCTACTATCTCTTGAGTCGATGTAACAGCGATATGCGTTTCAAAGCCAATGATAAATATCGGTTTCTCTGTCACATTAATATTCTATGAGAGGACTTCTACACAAATAGCGGACGGTACATTGGAGCAGTGGTACATTTTACATAGACCTATTAGGTGTCCGTTTATCATTCCGTCTGAAAAAATGGCTGTATCCGACCTTTGCGTGCGGGGGTGCATTTGTCCGTGTGAAAATTCAAAGGTGACACGTCCAATCTTTTTCCATCAGATGTACATCACTTTCATTCCAGAAAACTCATATTTTCGACCGGCAGTGGTGTCATACCGGAAATACGTTACTTCCGGTTTGAGAAACTAATTTTTTACCGGAAGTGATGTCATATCGGAAATACGTTAGTTTCGGTCGAAACATGTGATTTTCTAACCGGTAATGACCTAATGCCATATTTCCAGTATGACCCCACAAAAATTTCAAACCGTGACATATTTCCGGTAAATTTACGGAAATATAAATTTCCGGTTTCTAAATTTCGTACTCCATAGCAAGGCGGGGAACGATCGAATCACAATCTACTAATAAATTTAATAATTCGAGTATCCACAAAAAAATCCAAAAATATTTTTCACTCGAGCTCCCTCGTCCAAGCTGATCGATTGGCACAAAAATACAGCAGGATATGACAATGTGCATAATTCTGAAGGGATCTTACACGTGGCAGTAGTATGAGGCATGCCCTACATTTCATACTGGGAACAACATGCGAAGTTACAATTAGTATGAATTATTTAGCGGTTCGATTCGAAGTGGAACTTTCCCTCGGAGCTTTGAGAGTTCAAAGCGAATGTTTTTTCGCTTCATCTGTATCTTACAGATCCAACCGTGGATCATTTGTTACTGGTTAAATATCGTTCCTAACAGTGATTATAACCATCTCATCACTGTGCCATTTAATCGGTAATTTCACGACATAGATAATCCGTAACGCAACCGATAAAAGTCGTAACGAACATAATTTACCAGTAAATCTTCAACCATACCAAGGGTGGGATCCCAATGGTATCTTTCGTTATATAAGGTGAAGTGAAAGTCACGCGACGGAGTTAGGCGTACGAAAGAGACCCCGATATTGGTTTTACAGTGGAGTGAGAGAGACAGCGGCTGAGAAGGTGTTTTACTTCGTTAACGCCATGATAACGTTTCGTTAATGATAACGCTACGCGAATAGATTATTTATTTTATACATTTTTCAGCAAAAAATCATTTTAACCAATTGGTTAGCTCGGGAAGTGGATTTCGAAAATCCTAAGTCTCATATAGCATATCGGAGTAGATTTCGAAAATCCGAAATCACTCCCATACGCTATATTGTCAAGATTTCGGCTTTCGTAGCATATGGAAGTGGATTTTGAAAGTCCTAAATCTCATGTAGCATATCGGAGTAGATTTCGAAAATCCGAAATCACTCCCATATATTATATTTTCGAGATTTCGGAATTCATAGCATATAGGAGTCAATGTAAAAAAAAAAGAGATAATATCAAAAAGATGGGGGGTTCGCGCGCGAAGCGCGTGGTCATGCCTAGTGTGTGGAAAAATTATGTGAATGGCAGGTGCGTAAAAAGTGAAGTCCTGACTCCCTGACTTGTAAAAAAAAATTTATCGCACTAGTACTGCAAATACTAGTTAAACCACTTTATAAATGTAGCACTCATTTGACTAGTGCGAAGCGCTTCAACCTCCTTAAATCAGTCGGCCACCATTAGTTTAGTCTCCGCGCCCTCTTCATTGACTCCCCAAAAGGTGACATATCGACTTGATGATGTTAGCGTATTTCACCGGTCTGTCCTGGCTATAACCATCAAATTTGTATGGCGCGCAGTAGTAAATTGTTTTTGTGAATATTTCACGAGCATGCTGATCCATTAAGTTATCAGCAGATATCATGATATGTATTTTGTAATCAACTAATCCCGGAAACAATGGCGCTCATGAAAAAAAGAGTATTGGCGGAGTTCAGCCAAACCCAGGTTAGTCGATACACTAACCTATGTCCGAATATTGTATCATTACACACATTATATTTTTCAAGGTGTTGACGGAGCCTCCTTTGAAAAGGCAACGTTTATTACGACACCCTTCCATCGGAGGCATTAGAAATGGTGCCAGCGCCGATGGCAGTTCAGCTCTCGCATTTATTGAATGCTTGGAAAAATGCAAAGGCGGCAATGACTCGCTTCAATTGCTGGTTCGCATATCCGATACACTGGCTAGAATGTCGCCGGACGATGTGCCAGCTGCGGTCACAAAGCTTGTCGACAGATTCTCCATAGAATCGGAAGCTGCTGTCCGTGCAAAAATTCTCTGGGTTCTAGCCGAACTAGGCGAAGTAACCGAGGATACAGCAGAAAAATCGAGGATTGTTGACGAGACCGCTAAATTATTAAGGAATGAAGAGTCTCACAGAGTTAAGAGTCAGGGTTTAGCTACACTGCTCAAACTGGGGGATCATCATAGGTATGAGAATATTTTTATTGTCAATTTATTTCATTGCTATTAATCATATTAAAAACAATAAATTGAATATATCAATAATAATAATAATAACGATTTATTGTTATTATATTATAATATGCGTGGGAAAAAAAACAATTTTTTTTAGTATTCATTATTAACTACATAATCGCCAGATTCTTTGCGTTAAATAACAGTTGAATAAACAATACACTTATTTTTTAAAGGACCGCGGTTTTACGAATCGCTCGAGAGCATTTACCGGACACTTGGCACGGCGTACAGACGAGATGCCTGTCGATAATCGGACGATATTTATCTTCGAACGCCGCCGACGATACCCTGATTCTCGTCGGGAACTACGCACGTTCGCAAGATCCCAGAGTACGAGCTGGAGCTTTCGAGACGATGGCGGAGCTGCATTCGCAACGAGGCTGTCGGCTTCCGCCGAATTTTTTCTCCGAAGCTTGCAGTGCCGTTCGCGACGATTATGAGATCGTGAGACGGGCTGTTCTACGATTGATATGGATACTGGGCAACGAGTACCCCGACAATATAATCGTCGGTGCCGACGGTGAAGACGTTAGAATGGTCGACTGCGCGTTCTCGAAGATGTGCGGTCTGATGGGAGATCTTTCACCGCGGGTGAGAGCTTCGGTAATGTCTCTGCTGGGTGAGATGAAAGGCGTGTCGCGTAGATCCATCGAGCAAGCTCTGGACAAAAAACAGAAGAGAGTGGAGGACGAGGGTTCCGAGATCGAAGAACGTAGCGGATCCTGCGGAGCTTTCATTCACGGTCTCGAAGACGAGTTTCTCGAAGTTCGAACGGCAGCGGTGGAGGCTCTCTGCAAACTATCTCTCGAACAACCGAGCATAGCGAGAATATCATTGGACTTCATGGTCGATATGTTCAACGACGAGATCCAGGACGTGCGGATACGAGCTATCGAGTCGCTGAGAAAAATGTCAGCGAGTGTGACGCTTCAGGAAGATCAGCTAGAAACAATTTTATGCGCCCTCGAAGATTTCTCCGACGAAGTCAGGGAAGGACTGCATGCGACTCTCGCGGCGAGCCGTTTGGCGACGAGAAATTGTCTGCACATGTGCGTCAATCGTTTGATCGACAACTTGACGCGATATCCACAGGACAAGGACAGTATAAGGAGCTGTTTGGCGGCACTGGGTGCATCGCATCCCTATCTGACCCTGCCGCTCGTACCTCAGCTCCTCGGTCGCCACCCGTTCTTCGACACTCCCGAACCCGACGTCGACGAGCCATCTTACGCGAGTGTGTTGGTTCTCATTTTCAACGCTGCCTTGCATTGTCCAAGCATGCACGCGTTATTCTCGGAACACGCGGCAAAGCACTATCACTATCTACGGGACACGATGCCGCATTTGGTGCCGCGTTTGAGACCCGCACTGGCCAACGGTCCTGGAACGCGCAAGGAGAGCGACGACGACGAGGAAACGCGAGATCGACGTGGTCGGGAGTTCCTGGAAAGAATGGTCGCCGGTGTAGAAGCCGCTCGACCCGGCGGCAGAGTTCACGCCCAACTTCTGGAAGCAGCGGCGATAGATCTCGATCGACTGGCCGAAATGGATCGCAGCATGGAAGGAGCTGCCCACTTCACCGCTCTCTACATCCGCTGTCTTCTGTTGCTCAGAACTGTTATCAAAGAGATTTCTGAGAGCCAACCGAACTCCGTAGTTTCGAGCTTCTCACCGAACTCCACGAGCAATATCGCCGTTCTTCTGAGACACGCGCAAAAGTCGGTATTATAAAAATTGAATGTATCACATCGAAAGATATTTTCGGATGCTTTATTTATATTCTTTTTGTGTATCCATTTTTTCAGATTGCAACGATTATTCACGGGGCTCGATGAGACCGAGATAGCATTGGCCAACGATGTCTGGCTGAAAGCTCTCGCTGTTGAGCTGATCAGGATAACGAAGAGCGCAACGGGAAGTGCTTTGCCACTGGCGAGACACTTTCTCGCTGAGGTCGATGCCCTTCCGGACGACACGGCGAACCTTCCACCATTCTCGAGAGCCCTCGTTCTTCAGATACCTGCACTCGGTGAAGCGAAACCCGGTTCGTTGTCGCGTCTTCTTCTGCCACTGCTGACGGTAGTGCCTGCACCCGGCGAGGAGAGACTTCCCAGACCGTCCACATCGACGCGTCTGTGTCGAGCTGTAATCGAGGAGCCTCGCGGCGACGCCGACTCCGCCCTCAAATTCACCGGAGGACTTTTACTCGGCATTCCTCTCACTGCGAAGATTCTAAATCTTCGAGATCCAAAAACGTTACGAATAAAGATACGTCATCCGGATCAACAGGTTCAACTGCTCTTGCCAAGGAAGTCGGATCTCCGTCCGCAAAATCAGGAGGGAACGGACTATAGGCTGAGGACAACGGTACTTCTGTCTCATCAGGTGTGGATGGAAGCGTGCAACGTCGAGATATCGATAGCTCTGCTGGTGCCTTCGTCCAGTCACGCGCCCACCGACGATCCGTGCGTCATTGATCTGAGCAAACCAACAAAAGTTTCGATAGCCCCGAAACCGATAAAGCGCGGCATTTGAATTTACTCAGCGACCCTCACCCTCTTCGGATGTAATGTATATTTTTAAATACTGTTTTTCTAATGAGCTTGACAGTGAATTGGCACAACAATAATAACGGATATTTAAAATATAATGTCGATGTATTAAACTTCTTCCAAAAGGAGTGGACAATCTTGGTAAATTACAATGATTTTCGCGCTGTCGATTCGCGGCTGTAACGTTGAGAGTAGCTCGACGGTGTGGCGTCGCGTGTTTCACAGGAGACGTCCAGGACGATGATTATCGCCAGCTAGAAAACGAGCTTCCACTGAAAGTTATACAATATGTTTATATTCACACGTACCTCGTGGAATCTCAGAGAATCATGAGAAAAATATCCGAGTACCAATTCGGGCAAAAGCTCGTACGAGGAAAAAAAAATCACGAGGACCCTTACCCAGAGAACGCTGGAGGCTTCTGCGGTTCCGGAGTTTTTTGCGCTAGACTGCCGAACGTGAGCCCACCGTTCTGGCCAGCCAGGGACTCGAAGGTGCTCGTGCCGACGGGATTGCCGAATACTTTTTGCATCGATGCAGTTCCCAGAGGCGGAGGACTTCCTCCCATCGCCGGTGGGCTGCTGAATCCTGTTGGAAAATTATTTTCGTTAGTCATTTAATAATTGTTTGCTAAGTAGAGAAAAGGGGAATGAGACGGTCTACCTGTAGGAACAGCGTTTGCTCCGAACGTCGAGCCTCCAAACGGATTCGAGAATTCGGGCTTCGCAGCTCCAAAGACGGACGACTGTCCGCCAAAAACGGGTTTCGCACCGAAAGCGGAACTCTGTCCAAAAAGCGAAGTAGCCTGAGGTGTTCCGGTGGGTGTCGCTGTCTGAGCTCCGAGCCCACCGAATGCCGGCATCTGAGTACCGCCGAAAACGGAGGCCGGTGATTTTTGCATGAATCCACCGAAAGTCGTGGCCGATGGGGGACTTCCAAATGATGCGATCGGCGCTGAATTTCCCTCGAACACCGACGGAGCCTGGGCATTCGAAGATCCACCTCCGAATATCGTAGAGCCCGGAGTTGCGGAAATGTTTCCAAATACCGGAGTGTTCGCCGAAGTTCCCGTAGTTCCACCGAACATTCCCGGTGTTGGGGCGGTCGTGGAGGCCTTCACGACATTCGGACTCGCTGACGAAACGACGGGACTTTGACCGAACACGTTAGTCGACGCGTTGGCTTCCACGGCTTTGTCGTAAGCGGGTGGACTCGCAGTGGCCGCTGCTGTGGCTGCGAAATTCAAAGTGGTCGATGAAGCGCCGATTATCCCTCCGAAACCGGGACTCGAGAAATTGAGGGGTGATTTGCCGAAGGGTGTGCCGCTTGACTCGGTCGATGTCTTTGCCAGCGGGGAAGTTGCGACCGCGCCGGCATTTCCGAATATCGACGGAGCCGCGGAGGCGGTCGGAGTTTCGCTGCTCGAGGTCGCCGAAGCCGTTTGTTGTCCAACGTTGAAGGGCGATGACAATGATGGGTTCGTCGCGGTCGAAAGTCCACCGAATAACGAAGAACTCAGAACGGAAGCAGCCGCGCCGCCGAACATGCTCGTCGGAGCGGCTGTGGATTCGGTTGGACCACTGCCGAAGATCGAACCGCTGGAGACGCTCGCGGGAGCTTTCTCGAAAGGAGTAGTCGTGGTTGTTGAGACGGCATTGCTGAAGAAGTTCGCAGCTACTGGAGCGCCCGACGACTCCTCGGTGCGTGGCGCAGGCTGAGACGTCGTTGGCGGACTCGATGCGGTGTTTTGAGCAGCCGCCGACGATGCTTCGCCAAAGTTTAACGTTGACGTTGGCATGGAAACTTTGCTGAAAGGCTGACTCCCGATCGATGCGAGATCGAAGTCGAACAGACTCGGAAGATCCGAGGAACCTTGGGCCGGAACCTGACTCGCCGGGGTGGAGTCTTTCAGGGCGAAGGAGAAAGCTGGCTGTTCAATTGGCTTCGCGCCGAATGAGAAACTCTGCAAGTTTGAAGCTGGCGTTGCCACCTCGATAGACAGACCCTGCTGGGGGCTTATCGCAGCTTGTCCCGAGCTTGCGAAGTTGAACGTATTCGACGCCGGTTCGCGTGTAACTTCGTGGATGGTGGTACCTTCGGGTATTCCGGCGAAGGCCGTGTTGGCTCCAACCGGGCTCGAGACGTTCTGAGGTTCGCTTCTCGCTGCTGTTAATACAGTGGACGATGCAGGAGGCGCGGTCTTTGCCGATGTATCTTGGAAGAACGTCGAACCACCTATGGAGAAGCTGTCTTTGAAGTTCGATAATTTTAGGCCCTTGGAGAAAGCATCACCGACCATCGAGGGTGCAGGTTGTTCCTGGGTTTTTTGTTCCGGAGTACCGAATTGTATCGATTGGACTTCGGAGAACGCCTGAGAACGCGGGTTCGATGGCATCTGAGACGGGAAACTTGGCTGTTGGCTGAGTGTAACCGTGATGCTCTGTTTTGGCTTGGCCTGTGTCAACGGTGCGCCGACGGTTTGCTTCTTATCGATCTGCGATATATTTCCTCCGAAGAGAGGAGCGGTGTTGCTTATGGAAAATACCTTGCTCGGAGTTTTACTCTGAATCACGGATTCGCCAGTCGTAACCGGACCGAATTTCGCTACGATGCTGTTCAATGAGGCCAGCGGACTCTGCTGCGTGCTCTTTGGAGTCGATTGCTCTGCGCTGATCGCTCGTTCCGTGGAGTCCCGATCGGGCTTAGTTTTCGGTACGTTCGACACCGGACCGGCCGAGGCCAGGGACGACAGAGTCGCCTCTAATCTATCCTGTACAGGAGAAGGATTAATCGCTTTTATTACCCTCGGTGTCGTTTCGATAAGGAGGTCTCGCAGTCTGAGCTGCTTGTCGACACTGAAGCATCGGGTGTTCTCAGCTATGGCTTTGCATCTCAATGCTATCGCTCCTCCGTCAGAATTGTTGCCACCCGAAGCCAGAGACGAGGAGAGATTCAACTTTGCCATGGATCTGTTCAAACCCGAGACCTTTCCGCGTGTGAGGGCCTTCCATTTTTTCAAATGACTCTCCAGAACGGTCTTCTCCTTCGCTATTATCTCCGAGTGCCTCTTGAGACTCTGATATATGAATTCCAAACTAGGTACCTTGATCATTGATTTTTCTCGCGATTCGTATTCGGTCCACTCCATGTCTAAGGCTTTGGTGGCTTGCATCAGTTGCGATTGCGTGTAAAAGAAGAGCCTCTGCAATTCCTTTATTTTGTTTCTGTCGCCGCGATCACGAGGATTGTCGGTAGAGTTTGCGGAATTCTTAGATTTCGTTTCCTCGAGCCACGCGAACGATTGCAGAAGCAGAGCTTTGAGGTAGGCCATGTCGCTCGACAAACTATTTGTCGTCTCGCGCAGTTCACGAAGGAACTCGTCTATCGTTGCCGATTGAGTGACGAGCTTCTTCTGCTCCTCCTCGGTGCCGCATATCCATGTTTGAGGCTCCAATTTCGCTTTCAACTCTTTCTCGAACAGCATCTGTTCCTCGAAGTAAGCGCGCAGGCAGAGACCCTCGTCGACGGCCTCTTTCTCCGGTGGATTTACCTCTTTCACCGGAGACAAGCGTGACTCCACCTTCGCAGGTGGCGGCTCGACCTTTTCGGCGCGCGGTTTTGGAATCTTCAATTCTACCTGCTGCACGGGCACAGGGGCGAGCGGCTTAGCGGGCTCGTTGAAGAGATTCACCGAGGGCAAAATCTTCGGTCTCTCGACGGGAACCTCAGCTTGTTTCGGCCGCGGTGTACTGGTAGCCCCGCTGTTCAAGTTGAAAGATATCTCCGGAGGCAAGAGGAGACTCTGCCTCGGTGCTTGAACTTGAACGGCCGTGACTATCTCCGTTGGTGGCGAGCACAGCGGCGGACAATTCGGTCCAAGATTAACCATGTGGAAGCTGATCAGCTGACCGGATGTACCGAATATGTGGAGCACCGGTACGGGATGCGGAAGAGTCGTTTCCGGTCCCAAAGCCAATTTTGTATCGGACGATCTGTCGATAGCCATTCCGACCGGATAGCTCTCGGTCGTACGAATCAACGGAAGCTGGGCTCTCCCGCTGTCGACCAGCTGCCACTGTTCCCACGTACTTCCGTTATCGGGAGATCCCAAAACGGCGACGTCGCTGCTGCTGCTGCTGGCCGCGATTATCAAGCCCCATTCCGCCACGTGATCGAGGTAATAACGCGACGGACTCTGTTCCGCCTCCGGCATGCCGTACGTTATATCGTCGTAGCACGTGAAACTCCCGCTGGTCTCGCCCTTCGGAGCATCGACTATAAGAACCTTGATGCATCGGTCGCTCGGATCTTGATAAGTCGCGCAAAATTGATAATTGCTTATCCAAAGAATGGCTATTACTCCACCGATATTCGGCGACGGCCCAACGATTGTTCGGGCTACATTCAAGTCAGGTTTCAGCTGCACGATGTTGCCGTTCTTGCAGCCCACCACTATCTGCTTCCCTTTCGGACTCCAAGCTACGCAAAGAACCTCGTGGCCCTCGATCTTCTCCATCGCAACCAATCCCACTGTTGTCTTTCTCTCTGTCTTCACCATGAAACTTCCGATGGTATGGTCGCTCGCGACTGTGCAAAACATTCCTGGCACAGCGGGATTCCATTTTAGGTCGTAGGCAAAGACATCCTCGCTGGACGTGGAGAGCTGAATTTCGTGAAGGGCTTCCAAGTTCTACAGAGCGCAAGAAATAAATGAATGATCATTGACAAATTGCTTATAATAAGGTAATGGAAATATACAAATGGTAGATTTTTTTTCTGCTTTTAGACGCCGGTAGTCGAAAGAACTTACATTCCTCGTCAGCGAGCTTGCGTTGTAAATTCGTGCTGTAGACTTGTGAAACGTTATGGAGAGATATTCATTGTCGCAGCTCAGAGCCACGCGAGACACGGCCGCTGGAAGTTCGTGCTCGAATTTCCATTCGCTGGTTGTTTGGCCGTTGCATTTCAGCACAGTTATTTTATTTTCATGACCCACGTAGAGCAATCCTCGCTTCCCGTCCGTAGCGACGAGATTGCAAGCGGTGGGAACATTTCCGAAGCCATCGGAGATCTGTCTCTTGCTCGATTGCTTGAATTGAAAGTCCTGCGAGAAGTGGAACGGAAAATAATAAGCGTTATTACAGTCGCAAAATTTTCGAGGGATTCGTTCTACCGAGGCTTAACCTAACCGGTAATATTTTTACACGAAATTTCAACATGGGACGAATAGTTACCTGAACGTCCTTAGGATCGGACGCACACTTCATGTTTGTATTCTCCTGAGCGATATCAGCATTAGCGATTGATTCGTGTCTTATTTATAAGTTCGATTGTATATCTCTTCGACGATTTTAAACTTCGAACTCAGCCGTTTGAGATTTTTTTTCCTACCGAAGCAGCGAGCGCACTGCAGTACCGTCCGAGTGTGTCAGCGAATCTTTAGTTGAGAAATTAACCGCTCAAAGCGTCCCGACACGTTTCTAATAAAGTAAATTAAAACATGGCAGCCTAGTAGTAAACACGTGTTGCGTGTTGTTTGTCCATTATCAGTGAAAACTCGCATATAAAAATTTTACAATGGGAAAGGCCGGTAAGTATCGTCTGAGATCAGCATTTATTTAAGGTATAGACTCGAGAAATTTTATTGGCCTTTCTTCGACAGGCGGTCCGGTCAAGTACCCCGGCAAGGCGCCGATCAGCAAAGAAAAACTCGCCAAGCATGGCAGAGGCGAGGGTCTCGATCTGCGAGCTGGCACCAGCAAAATACGGACGAAGATTCACCGACAGAGGTTGCGGATAAAGGAGAGAGCCATAGAGAAGGCGACGGAGCAGGCGGCTCGAACAGAGCTGCTTCTCACGGAGGATTACGGTTTCCTGGAGACCGACGCAGGAGAGACTACCACGCAGTTCAAACAGAATCAGATAGCTTCGAACGTAGACATCACGAGTGCAACTAAGCACTTTGAATTAAAAATGGACTTTGGTCCGTACTCTATGAGATATACTCGCAACGGCCGGCACTTGGTGCTGGGAGGAAAGCTAGGACACGTTGCGGCATTTGATTGGGTCACCAAGAAACTTGCGTGCGAACTGAACGTCATGGAATCGATCCATGACGTTGCGTGGCTACACTTGGAAACAATGTTTGCTGTTGCCCAGAAGGAGTGGGTATACATCTATGACAACCAGGGAATCGAACTTCACTGTATGAAGACAATGAATGGTGTAACGCGCTTGGAGTTTCTGCCTTATCATTTTTTATTGGCAAGTTCATCGAGGACCGGATATCTTGCCTGGCTGGACGTATCCATAGGTAAACTCGTGTCCCGATACAGCACCAAGGTTGGGAGCATAAATGTGAGTTTACGAGTTTGCAAATTACATCAACTGTAAACGCAAATATTGTCCAAATATTATTTTTGATAGTACAAATATTATTTTTTGTACTATCTGTTCTCTACAAGTGGAGCATTGGTCTAATGGTTAGTCTCCTGACTTCTAAACAAAAACACAGACAAATCTGAGGGTCCGAGTTCCGGTGCCCATGTTTCGGCGAGAATGAAAATATGGGCAGGACATAGTTCCATAGATGTATACGCGATTCATACGCGTAATTGTACGTGTGCGTCCATGTTTACATTCTCGGCGTAACACGACGTAATTCCGGTGTCGTGAAGCGAATCAGAGACCGATGGAGGTTGGGTATTGGCATAGGTTTTCTGCAGTTTTTCTATGCCTTTGACAGAAATGCCAAGGCGAATGCGATACATCAGGAAATTGGCGGCAGCCGCAAGGGGGGGGGGGGGGGCTGTAAAAACACACGCCCAAATTGGGGGGAAAAATCAAAATTAAAAAAAAAAATTTATTCTCTGCAGCCGAATTCATATGTTCATATTCATAGACTCTGCGTCAGTCGACCAACTTAAGAACAGGCTGGACCCGCACATATTCACGTGAAATTCAAAGCAGTTATTGAAATGCAGATTTTATAAATGTTACACTTTCTTTTCTACGAATCTTAATAATAGTAATAATAAAAAGATGTCTCTTGCCTATAGGTAATGACACAGAATCCTAGCAACGCCGTTCTGTGCGTGGGAAATTCCAAAGGGGTAGTGTCGATGTGGTCGCCGAACAGTCATGCTCCTCTGGCAAAAATGCTGTGCCACACGCAAGCGATTACAGCTGCGTGCGTGCATCCCCACGGAACTTACATGGCTACCGGTTGTTCGGATCGTTCTCTGAAGATATGGGACGTGAGGCAACTGGCCGGTCCCGTTAACACGGCGATCTTGCAATCTCCCGTTCACCATCTTTCCTACAGCCAGAAGGGTCTGCTCGGGGTTTCGACGGGAAATGTCGTTCAGGTGTATCGGTAAATCAAACATCAGGAGGGCTAGTTTTTTTTATAGCTCCGACGTATTCGTGTGCTCATTTATGGTTGTTTTCCAGTGACACGGACAACAAGTTCAAGTCGTATCTGAGACATAGAACTTCTTGGGCCGCTACGGGAATGCAATTCTGTCCGTACGAAGATGTTTTGGGTATTACAACTGCCAAGGGATTCACGTCACTTTTGGTACCAGGCAGCGCTGAGGCGAACTTCGACGCCCTCGAAGCTAATCCCTTCCAGACGAAGAGTCAGAGACGCGAGGCCGAAGTCAAAGCACTTCTCGACAAGATACAACCGGAATTTATCACTCTCGATCCTTCCGCCGTTGCGGAAGTTGATATACCAACGCTAAAGGACAAAGTCGAGGCGAAGAAGAAGCTTCTGGTAAGTCATGTTCCCCTCGGGAACTTTGTACATAATTATCTTTAATAATTCTCATCAATGTTGTCTACCTTTCATATCAAAACAGCACATCAAGCCAAAGGCGATAGACTTCAAGCCGAGCAAAACAAAAGCAAAGGGCAAAGGAGGAACTGCCAAAGTTATAAGAACGAAGAAGATACTTAAGGAAATTAGTCGACGAGTAAGTTGGAACAACCGTAAAGATTCACGAACTCTAATGACGGAGCTGCTAATTGAATGAATAACGTCACTGTTTTTGTTTTGTTAATCGCTTACAGGAAGCGGCTGAGAAAATGCGCGAAGTTCAAGCTGCCGAGAAGATAAAGCAGAAAGAAGTCGATACACAGAAATACGGAGTACTAGATAGATTTTTACCAAAACGCAAGTGATCGTCGTAGATTATAGCCTCGCTCATTCAGTGAGTCATTCTTCACTTTGTACTTGTTGGTCATCAATTGTTTCGCAATAAAAAGTCATTGAGAGATTTCTCGGTAATGCCTCGTATATATGCTTATCATCTCCTGAAACAATAACGATGAACCACGACGATTCGACAACTTCGAGTTTCTCGGTACGAAAATGTATTTCATAAAATAATTATCATGAATTCGATTAGATCGCCCAATTGCGAAATTTTTCAATCAGCAAATGTATTATTGAAACTTATCGATGCCGCGTATCTTTGTCGTACAATCTGTAACTTAAAAAAAAACTACCAGCTTGTGTCCACGCCTACCTGTTAAAAGTAAAGATAAGATAGCCAAGCAGAACCTGATTCTATACCGTGCATTTCCGATGATATTATCAGAAAACACTGGGGGTATTTGGATAACATTGGCGTTGGGAACATCACTTTGTGCTCGTTATAATCAGCACAGGTGCTGATTTGCAGTACGAAGTTATATTGAGTGAACAGTGAACGATACTCTGTGCGGTCTGTTTGTTATGTGTAACAGAAAATAATGTCTTACAACGGTGAGAATTAAAAGTGAATTAGCATAGTTGAAATTACCGAGTTGGCTTATGGTCGTCGATTTGCAGAGAAAAAACTCGAGTTCTCGCCGGAACGGAAAGGACCACTCAAGGATCGTTCCTGCACGGATTGGCCCTGCCTCGTTATCTTCGTAGCGTTCATGGTGTGCTGGGCTGGTGCAGGATGGTATGGTAAGTTCCCTGTTTATCCAATGTTTCAGTGCCCACAATAACAGGAACCTTAAAACATTACAGCTCTGGCCTACGGGGATATACGAGCTCTCTTGGCTCCCAAGGATAGTTTCGGCAGAAAATGCGGGCTCGACGCCGAAGTCGCCGACGCACCCTATCTTGTCTTCTTCGATTTAACTCAGTGTCTCAATTCTAAAGGAAAGTGTGAAACTCCGCAAGTCTGTCGAGAGCATTGTCCGTCGAGTAACTGGTACTGGATACCCTGGGAGCTACAATCAGAGAAATATATACGAAAGAATATGCTCTGCGAAACTGGTATCGACGTAAGCAACAGTAGTAAAGTCGAAATGCGAAAGTTGGTATTGGCAAATAAGTGCGCTAAATGGTTTCTGGACAGTACATCTGTCGTGGGCCGATGCATCCCTCGTAAAGTTCCGCATGATTTACTTAACTTTACCATGACGGAAAATGAGCTGAAAGAGATTCAAAAATTTGTGAAGGCAATAATATGGGGCGAAGCAGTCCTCGACGCCGCTATAGCCACCAGGTATCGTGTGAACAATTATTGTTGACGATTGTTCGAAGACATATTGTCTAAATAATTTTTTTTTTTCAGAGGAACAATCTTTGGGTTGATCGCTGGGGGTGCGGCGGTATGCTTACTGTACATTTTCCTCCTGAGGTGGCTTGCCTTCCCGTTTGTATTTCTATCGGTTACATTACTGTGCGCGTTCTTCAGTTATCTATCGTTTTATTTCTACAAACGTTACGCTAAAGAAGACGAATCAACGTGGCTCGTGTTGACCATTATATTCGGTATAATCGCCGGATTGATCGTTCTGATAGTACTATGTCTGCTGAAGAGGATTCGATTAGCCTGTCGGCTTATCAAGGAAGCGAGCAAGTAGGTGTTCTTTTTTCCGTACACGATCGCTCGTGGCATTCGATTATCGATTACCTGTTTCGTGTGTCTCTTTCTAGCGCTGTGATGTCGACCTTGTCAAGTCTATTGTTTCCAATCTTGCCGTGGTTACTTCACTTGGCCGCTATAGTCTACGTAATATACATTGGACTTTACTTATGGACAGTGGAGACCAAGGAAAAATGGCAGATCAGACTACTCATTGCGATCCACGTAATTGGATTCGTTTGGCTATATTGTTTCATCACAGCCCTTGGTGAAATGATCTTAGCAGCCACATTCGCAACTTGGTACTGGACGTTCAGAAAATTCGATGTTCCGTTTTTCACAGTAGCCGTGAGCGCATGGAGAACCATTAGGTAATGATTAACACGGGCAACGACCGACCCTTAAGAGCATGTGCAATACCGCGGCTGGCAATACAAACTGTAATCAATTTTTCTCACGGGTTCCGGCATGTACCGGTTTTTACCCGTACATGCCGTACAAGAAAAGTCTTGAAAGCCGAGATGATATTCGCTTCCGATGAGACTTTTCTTTTAACCATACATGAGAGAACCGGTGAGAAAAGATGATTACAGTTTTTGATATCGACTCAGCCGAGGATGAACTGAGAAGGGCTTGATGAGTTCAGGCAGTAACACAATTCCATTGTTTTTAAAGAGCGCTAACATTTTTCGCGGAAAACCAAATTATTAGCGTCCGTCTCTCCTATCAGATGTAGATGAAAGTAATTTGCGTTTATCCCAAAATGTTAAAGATTCTCTAAAAAAAAAAAAAAAAGTTGAAAATTGAAATTTTCATATCGCTTCCTCAAAAAGTTGAAAATTGAAATTTTCAAATCGCTTCCTCATAAAAGCTGAAAATTGAAATTTTCATATCGCTTCTTCATAAAAGTTGAAAATTGAAATT
>JAPYZC010002001.1:0-17513 GCA_030522665.1 Ichneumoninae sp. A BG-2022a | reverse complement strand
AAAGGACATTTATTCGATCAAAGGACATTTATTCGATCAAAGGACATTTATTCGATCAAAGGACATTTATTCGATCAAAGGACATTTATTCGATCAAAGAACATCGTCATTTATTCGATCAAAGGACATCGTCATTCATTCGATCAAAGGACATCGTCATTTATTCGATCAAAGGACATCGTCATTTATTCGATCAAAGGACATCGTCATTTATTCGATCAAAGGACATCGTCATTCATTCGATCGAAGGACATCGTCATTTATTCGATCAAAGAACATCGTCATTTATTCGATCAAAGGACACCGTCATTCATTCGATCGAAGGACATCGTCATTTATTCGATCAAAGGACATCGTCATTTATTCGTCATTTATTCAATTTGATTTTATTCGATCAAAGGACATCGTCATTTATTCGTCATTTATTCGATTCGATTTTATTCGATCAAAGGACATCATCATTTATTCATCAAAGGACGATCAAAGGACATTTATTTTTAGGACTGACTTACCTATGGCAACAGTTCCAAAATCAAGTCGAGTCTTATCGAAACGGAGTGTAGGGCAGACGACGCAGCCTCTGAAATTATTTACGAAAGTTATTTTCCGAACTGGAACGATTGACCATGGAAGAAGAGGTCACATGGGAGTGGAGTGCAGGTACTTTATATACAAGGGGACGATCTCGAGGCTTTCCTTAACGACGAATTCGACCCGTTCAACAAAATCGCCGTTTCTGTTGGAAGAGAATGAGACATTGAAGGACCCGTATTGACCCGGCTGGAGCTTGATGTGTTGAGGGGTGACTGTGACGCTTCCGCCGAAGTCCGAACGTTTTGCTTTATGCACCAGGACGCCTGGAATGAATCCTTTGTTCGTGCAAACCACCTAAAAAGTTGAACGACTGCTAATGTATTGAGGGATTAAATGGGATTTTATTTTATTTTGTTTTACAGAAAGGCATATCGTACTTGGTAATTGTGAACGGAGCACAAGAATATATTCTTAACGTCGATCGTCGCAACGTTGAGCTTGATGAGAGGTCCGATCGAGACACCGCTCAAGCTATTTACGAGAGTTTTGGTCCAATTTTATTTTGCGCCAAATAATCAAATGAAAATTATTTACCTCAAAGGTAGTCGGTCCTCGCGACCGGTGACCTCCAGATAAGCGGTGCTCGATAATTCGCCGATTTCGTCGGGCTCGAAATTTACAGTCACATCCGCCGAATTGTGCGGCCAAATTTCACCCTCCTAGTCTCGCTGCGCGCTGACTTCGCATAAGTTCGACAACAATAAGAGAAAATTGCAAGTACTTCTTGATGGTGTAAAAATCTGACAAAAAATCATGTATACTAAAGGTACTGAGAAGATTAATTTTGCATAATAATTATATATTTGGTCTATAAAAAAAATAAAAAATCAACGATTACTTAAAAATCTGAAAAAATTCAGACGTGTTCAGAAAACTAAACGAATCATTTTCATAAAAAAAAGTTTTGTTGCCGGTTAATTTGTTAACCAATAAATTTTTTGGTGAATTTGTTAATAACATTTTGCAATTATTATTATTATGCAAAATGAATCTTCTCAGTACCTTTAGTATACATGATTTTTTTCAGATGTTTACAGCATCAAGAAGTACTTGCAATTTTCTTTTATTGTTGTCGAACTTATGCGAAGTCAGCGCACAGCGAGACTCCCTCCTTAATCGAGCGGGTAGGAGGGAAAATAAAAATTACCATGGGTGTCAACGAGAAATGGCTGTTCTTATAATGAAAATTTTCCTTGACCAGTGACGCTATTTCGTCGGCGTAGATTCTCTGGCAAACAAGCTCATGAGCTTTCGGTAGGCAGACGTTGTAGTGCACCAGATCCATGCATCGCACTATTTCCGCGTCGTTTATCAAACCGAATATTCTCTCGTACCTCCATACGATTTACGATAAATAAATAAATCACCAAAGTTTCGATTGGCCGATTAAAAAAATAAAAAGCGTTTTCGTACTCCTTTTTACGAGCTGTATCGGTCTCACTGTCTCTGTATATCATCCACCGATACTTGACGATATATTCGCTCCTGTTGAGAATCTTTAGAGTCTTCGATGTCGATAGACCTATGTAAGTTTCCTCCTGCATTCGCATGCTACCCCGTTCGAGTCTCACGTTACAATCGATCGCTGAGCCCTGAACTTGTATTCGAACCACTTCTCCTGCGAGGCAAAATAATTACAAGCGAAGCCTCTCGCCGTAATAATTTTAATTACTTTGTATAATTAGAATTTACTAAATGGTAAAAATCCGAAAGTAATATTTTTTTTCGTTTCTGGATTGATAATAGCAGAGTTGTTTACTTCCTCATTGAGGAAGCTCTGTTTTGAAATTGGAGGAAGTCTTGTTCATATGAAAAGAAATGTTCATATGACTTTCTTATAAAAGATGCAAATTCAAATTTTCATACGGCTTTCTTATAACGTTCCTTTATTCGCGAAACTTCCTTTATGAGGAAGCCGACAGTACAGCAAATACTTTCTCATAAAGGAAGATTTGCGAATAAAGGAACATTATGAGAAAGTCGTATAAAATTTTTTATTTGCAACTTTTATAAGAAAGTCATATGACAATTTCAATTTGCAAGTTTTTTTTTTGTCATTTATGGCGCTGCTACAGGTGCTCACGACTAAATCCCAGGGTCGTTCTCGTGCCAATTGCAGCACGAATGCAGCCACGACAATGATACTTCGGTATGTTCGAGTTTCTTTCTTAACTACAATTTTACATAGGTAATAAAAAGTTCAACGCACCAGATTCATACTTTAGAAAAAAACAGTCTTTGAAGAATCCTGCTCTGCTCGATGAAAAATTAACGACAAATTGAACAGTCTCCTCCTCTTCGATAATGCCTTTAGATGGTTCCAGCCAAAAATTCGTGCTATGGATTTTTATAATTCAATTATTGTAGCGAATGACACTTCTAAGACTTAAGGTAGTCCGTGCGAATAGTGTTCAATTTGCATAAGTTCCAGAGAAATGCGAGGGAAATTGCAAACACTACCCGTTGGTATAAAAATCTGAAAAAAATCAAGCATATTAAAGGTGCTAGAAAGATTAATTTTGCATAATAATAATTCTAAAATGTTATTAACAAATTGATGAAAAATAAAATTGTTCAACCATCTCCCGGAAACCCAACTTTTTTTTACGTAAATGATTCGTTCACTTTTCTGAATACGTATGAATTGTTTCAGATTTTTTAATTCACTCTGAATTTTGTGAGTTTCTACACATTTTTCCCATATAAAAAACAAAAAATGCGAAGTGAATTTAAAAATCTTAAAAAATTCATACGCATTCAGAAAAATGAATGAATCATTTTCATAAAAAAAAATGTTATGTTTCCGGGAGATTTGTTGAAAAATATTATCTTTCATCAATTTGCTAATAACATTTTGGGATTATTATTATGCAAAATTAATTTTTTCAGCTCCTTTAATATGCTTGATTTTTTCCAGTTTTTTGTACCATCGCGAAGTGTTTGCAATTCTCTTTCATGTCTCTGAAACTTATGTGAACTGAACACTATTCGCAAGGACAATCTTAACCGAGCAATGGATTACCTCGACGTAGAAGTGTTGAAAACCGCAACGCTATCCCCGAGATTACGAACGAGAAGTGACTTTACCGAAGTGATCTTTACAGCCGTTTCCGGCACGACTACAAGATCCGGAAAATCCAGGATGGCTCTTGGACCGATTCCGATTACCGGTACCGCGAAAGATTCACGATCAGTTATAAATTTGATCTCGTACTCGTAGTCGCGGTTTTCATCCGGCTCAAACTCAACATTGTACGTGTTGAACATTCCCGGAGCCAATCTGGTGTTCAAAGTGGAGGCTCCCTTGTACGCTACGCTGAACGCTGGATCGATTTCACACGCCAATTTTATGTAGCGCGAAATCTGAAATGTTTTTGTTATTTATATTAAAAATACGTCAAACCGGAAGCAACTGTTCGCGAAGTGTACTCGAAGATTAACATCGCAACCTTGCCAGTGTTTCGAATAATCAATGGGACATTGTACACATTTCCGGGCGTGTAACGTTGAAACAGAAGAGTACGTGGTACGACTTCGAAGTCATTGCATTCGAGAAGATCGTGAGGAACTTCCTGATTTGCCGGACGGACTCTGGTCAACAATTCTATACGTTCCTCAGTCGTCATTGACAATTGTCTCATGTACTCCGAAGGGGGAAGAGATACAATCTGCAAATTGTGAGCCAATTACACACTGATAAAAAAGTACAGTTGAATCAACTAAGATTCGGGCAGGGACGTTCAAATAAATATTTAATTGGTCGAACAAAATATTTTAATTACTCAAAAATATTTCCGTGAAATCACCCAACAAATTGTTGAACTAACCAATGTTTTTAGCTGTACCAACAAAATTTTTAGTTGAACGTCCCTGCCCGAATCTTAGTTGATTCAACCGTATGTTTTATCAGTGCAATCAAGCCTTGCATGTTTACCGTTTAAGTCTTGTATTTTTCACTAAACATTTTGAACCTTATATTTTACGGTAAAAGTTGCGAATATGGCCCCATATGTAGTTGATTTGCGTGGTAATCGCGATGGGCCATATACACCCCTTTTACCCTATAGATTTCCAGAAAATAAACACAAACTACAACACAGCACTGAAGAACTAACCTGCGGAAAGTCGTGCCTTCCTTCAATTGTCGTATCCAATTGATCGCCTTGACCAATTTTATCCGGGGCCTTATCCGTCAGCGATAAGGAGCTAAAAATCTCCATAGCGTTGTGCATCTTCCCGACTCCTCCTGGCAATTCGTCGCGTTTCTCTAAACTCTCCATCCTTCACCGGTCAGTCGATGTGGCGATTAACCGAGCCGAAGTTTGCATCTTATTCTTTTGTTCACTGGTGTCACTACAAGGGTGGTTTTTAATTACGAAATGACACGACGATGAACGACGGTATTGGAATTAGTGGCAATTTTGTGAATTCGTTGAAAAATGAGTTTTATTAACAGGGTTTAGCGGGGCAGCAATTAATTTGAGGACCACAAGGGGGACGAGGAATACATGAAACCCTCGGACACGTGGGATTTCCCGTGCAAGGCCGCGGCGCCGTGCATGCCGCGTGTTTGGATGATTGGAAATTTGCTTTGCCGCAGGGCAAACATGGTGGAGCGCAGCAACGTGGAGGATGCGGAGCCGGAGGGCAACGAGGCATTTCCGATATACAGCAAGGGTCGCAAATTCCCTCGTAACTACACATTCCTGGACACGGTCCGCGGGGACAACCGAACGGGGGACATCTCACGTTACAGACTTCCGGTTCCGGCTTCCTTCGCATTTTTTTAGAGACATTTGTCGGTTAGACGAAAAAATATTAAAATGTAATATTACTGCGAATTAAACCGATGGTTACTCACAGCTTATCGATTTCGCAGATTAGTTGCAGCATCTCGTCCATGTAATTTCTATTCTGTGCGCAATGACCCATATCGATTTATTTTTCAATTGAATTTTTTTTTTTAATTACATAGAATTTAGTGCGTGGCCGGACTGCGAGGTCGAGAAGAAGTCGCAGCCTTCTACGATTTTCCATAATAAAAGTTATATTCAGATACGTCGCTCACTTGTTAGAAAGTAAATCGTATATTCTATAAAAAGTTGTATAAAGGGTGTACGTTAAAAAACGTGGGAAGAAATACATATGTCAAAAAAATTACGATAAACTGAATCCCAAAAGCCGTTTTTATATAAGCAAACATTTCTTGACGTTTTCATTGACAAGGTATCATAGGGTTGAAGTATTGACCAGAGATCATCTGATCTCGGTGAAGCAAGGGTGCCGATAGATTTTTGTTGTATTCCGGTTTTCTCGCGAGATACTTGATGCCTCCGATCGTTATCGCTTCGTGCAAATCGTTATTTTTGTAAGGGTAATAATAGCGATGCTGTTGTTCCTGCGATATGTTTCCGGCACTTCGGTCGACAGGGGGGTCAGTTGAAAAGCCCGCTGGAGCGACCGCAGCCGGCTGAAGGCCGACACCACCGACTTGGCCATTTTTGTCCCGATTTCCATAATACTGTTGCATTTGCGGCGCGTAAAACTGAGGCCGTTTCTGCTCGTTAAATGCAAACGGCATCGAATTACACGGAGCTGCCATCATTTTTCTATCGTAGACATTGTCTTGTCGCACTTGAACTGGGAACTGAAAGCCGTTCTCAGATCTTGACTGCATATTTGCCGGAAAAGCTCCCATTTGATTCTGCATCGCCGAATTATGGTGCTGGTGTTCCTTGGCCATGGAATTTGCCACAGTGCCATTTTCCCTTTCGGCCATAAAGCTGTAACAGTCGCGAGAAACGTTGTTCGAGCGCTGACGCGGGTATTCGGCGAAGTGTGGATTCTCCAGTTTCCGCTGACGCAAGTTGGACGTTGGCGGAGGATTGTTAGGATTTCGCTGATTCTCCAATCCATTGGCCGACAGCACCTTCACCTGGCGGCAATTGAGCGAGACGTATTGGTGCTCCGGTGTATTGCCAAGAGTGACGTTTTCCTGGGGATCTTGTGCTCCGTTCAGCGACAATGGTCTCTCACGTCTCTTGTTCAAATTTTCCAAATACTCGAGACCCTTGCGATTCGCCGGATTCTTCAGAGCTTCCATAGCCTCCTTAACTGTTTCCGGATCTTGGAGTCCGTTGTTTTGCTTCTGTTTTCGAACGACCTCCTTGTAGAGGCGCAACTTCAGCAAGCTCGAAGGTTCAACCTTCATCTCGGGATCTTCGTAACGTTGAGTCCGTCGTTGTTCTTCCCTCGGATTGCCGTCCTGCCCCGGAAGTTGCAATTTTTCTTGACCTTGTTGCATGCGCTGCTGCGGCTCCTCCTGCTGTTGGCACTGCACCGGATATCCATAGTATCGCATCTGACCTCGATCAGCACTGATACCAGAATTCACATGGCAGTTCTGAATCTGCTGGGCTACATTCGAATTATTGCAAACACAGGCGTGCGGAGTTTGCTGTTGCCAAGTCTCCTTTTCACTCATCTGCCAAGCCTGTGGGTAATTTCCTTGCATTGTCTGATCGCAAATCTGCCGAAGTACGTGAACTCCCGTTTGCTTAAACGCATTTCCATTACTCTGCGTAGTTGGTTGCGAATCAACCAAGAGATCTCTCTCGGATCTCATTTTCTCAAACGTACTATAAGGAATCCTCGGCGGTGTTATGTGAAGCATCCACTCCGGTTTGCCATCTTCCTCATTCCTTGATATCTTCCTCTGAACTCTTCGACGCTGCTGACATCTGTCCGAACCGTTAGTGTCCCCTCGTTCCAACTGCTCGAGATACAAAAGCTGCTTTCTCTGTTCTGCCAGTAATGCATCAAATTGACGTCTCATTATTTCCTCGGGTATTCCCTGCTGCCTCATTGTCGTCACCAGCATCTCTTGATCTCTTATCATCGGTGGAGTGAATCTCAATGATTTTATTTTGGGATCATCTTTCCTCTGCTGATTCTCCACCGCAAGTGACTTGGGAGTGTTTAACGGTTGAGGTGGAGCCGCAGATGAAATTTGATCCTGATGGTAATATTGCTGCTGTTGTTGCTGTTGTTGTTGTTGCTGTTGTTGCTGTTGCTGCTGTTGTTGCTGTTGTTGCTGTTGTTGCTGTTGTTGCTGTTGCTGCTGTTGCTGCTGTTGCTGCTGTTGCTGCTGTTGCTGCTGTTGCTGCTGTTGCTGCTGTTGTTGCTGTTGTTGCTGTTGTTGCTGTTGTTGCTGTTGTTGCTGTTGTTGCTGTTGTTGCTGTTGTTGCTGCGAAGCTTGAGGCTGCCAAATCCTGGATACATGTTGGTGAGAATTGGGTACTTGAATACCACGTTGCAGGTGTTGGTAACACATAGCAGAGTCCGGAGCGACGTTAACTCCCGATGTCACGAGATCCATTGAATAGGGTTGAATCTGAGCCCGTTGATTCTGAATCCAAGGACTCTGTGGGTGCGTCGTCCACCCATAGTATCCATGCTGCATTGGCCTTTGGTGGTTTTTGCTCTGATCTGCGGCGATATCTTGTGGAGACGTCATACCCCGATGACCATCGGTTATCCGTGCATTCTGCATTTCCATCTGCCCGTTATGATTGCAGCAATGAAACAGGTTCGACTGATGCCCATTGTAGATTCGCTGCGGCTCGTGCCAGCCTGTCGGATCGGTTACTGTCCTCAAATTCGAAACTTTTTGACTACCAATTAATGATCTCTGAGGTTGAATCTGGCCGCGTATGCCGAGGCTTTGATTTCTGTGAGATTCGACGTTGGAACGCTGAAAGGCGGATCTGCCTTCCACAGGTACCCTCTCTTGGGCCAAGGGCCTCAGCGAGTCGTTTTCAATCTTCCAAGGATCGGTCTGTGGAATCTGAGCTTCGGGTTCGGCGGTACGGGGCATTTGGGCTTGGGAAACAGGTTGGGGAGTCTCAAGTGGCCTCGGACAGATTACTTTCCTTGGGGACTTGTCGGGTAGGATTATATTGGCCTGCGGAGCGTTCGGCACGAAGGGTCGATGAGCAGGTCGCCCGATCGGCGAGTTTTCCATCGCGGAAGGAATAGCGAGCTCAGATTGATTGACTTGATTGCTCACTGGACAAATTGTCCGCGGTACTTGCTGCTCACTCACGCTGGACATATTTTGATTTGTCATCGTAACGGACTGGGATTGAGGGTAAAAATGAAGACCTGGCTGCTGCAGAGCGTCGCCCTGGCCACTGTTCAGCATGGGACGAGGCACGTCGATGTTTTCCTGGGAATTTTGGAGAGGCGCTGGCTCCAGCCTCTTTATCTTCTCAGCTGGAAAGCTCTTGAGCCGCGGTGAAGAGCTTGATCTGTCATTGAGACTGAATCGAGTCTTCGGCATCGCGGCATCGCCGCGCGAAGCGGAGAAACCATTTCGCTGGCTGAGTGGACTCACCCTCGAGCCAACCTTCATTGTACTTGGACTCTTGACAGGCGATACTTTTCTGGAAAAAGGAGAGGAAACATTAACCTCCGGTAATGTCAGTAAGCTGCAGATGAGGACTCGAATTTTTTTGTAAACCCGAAACGTACCTTTTCAACATTCTTTGATTTCTTGATCTTGATAATTTAAACCACTACGCTGTATGAACGACTACGGGTGAACCGTCATTTGGCAGTCGAGACACGATGTTGGCAAAGGATTTTGCATGGACGGTCGGCTAAATAACGTCGGATAAAATAAATGATGACGGATGGGAGAAGCCTCGCGTTGGCATGGAAACGAGGAATGTCGTGTGTTCCTTAATTCATTCTTCGATGGTAAGAAAAAGTACCTGACGGAAAAAAAATCTTTTTTCGGTAAGAGAGTGTTCTCTTACTGTATGTACTGGCGGTTGAACATAAATGTCATCTACCACGTTAATCAACGAATGTAAAAGATTCAATTTGCTGCCATCGTTGTAGTTTTTATTACATATCACCAAACATAAGGAACAGATCACGAGGAACAGATCAATACATCTGGAAATTATCGACGAGTTATCCTCATCCAGTTGTCACGGCACCGCAATGTCTTGTTCACATGCCTTGATATAAAAAAAATACTTGCTAATAAAAAAAAAAAAAAAAAAAAACGGTGCTCGTTTGGTTCATGCTAACAATATCGAGGACGGGGAATAATGCGTCGATTCGATCTCCAAATATCCCGATTCTTGGAAGCTCTTCCTTAGTTCAGTTCGTCGAGCATTGAGCTGCACAGATTAATGGAAGATTGATCAGTGATTATTTATTGAATAAAATTATTGAATATAAAATGAACTGATATTTCTATTGATTCGATTCAGGCAAGCATCGTGAACATCTCTCTGGGAAATGAAAAACAAAGATGCGACAAACTAACCGATATGAGGTCGGCATGGCGAAGACGTCGGTGCTGTCGGAGGCGGAGGCGGCAGTACCGGAATACGTTTGACCGTGCAGAGGAAAAACTGCTGCGGGGGCGGAGGCGGCGGAGGTTCGCATGGTGGGAAAGTCGTCACGACGACCTTCGGTGGACATGGCATCGGACAGCACGGAGGACAATTTGGATTCGGTTTCAGATACACCTATTTGACATGTGTACATATTTTTTAATTTTACATCATGAAAACAGATTTTTTTGGTAAACAAATCAGGAATAGGGGACAGCGGGGCAAAAGGGCACACCGGGCCAAAACGGGATAATGAGACAAAGCACAATTTGCCAATACCTTTGGGACGGTACCGATGGTGGTACGTGGGGCAAAACGGGTCCGAAAATCCGGATGTATCGTTGGGATAAAATGGGGCATCCAACATTTTTGGGAAAATTGAGTTTTGCCCTCACTGTCCCGGTTTGCCCCGGTCTCCCCTACTCGTGGGTGTAATTCCAGTACGTACGGTAGTTTTCGTAGGACAAGGCGATGGTTTGCTTGGATAAGCCGGTCTGCAGCAGATAGAGGGACACGGAGGAGGAGGAGGACAGCATCTCGGAGGTGGAGGGTTACAGCAGCAACTCAAAGAAGTCTGTTGATTGGCCCCAGAAGAGCAGCTGGCCGTTTTGAATGGTTAATGAAATTGAACAAATTAGCGATTATTTCCGTAGGATAACGTTTTCACTGACTCACCTCATAGTGAACCTTTGGTTCGCTCCGACTTGCGCGAGTGAGATGAAAACCCGATGGCAGCAATATTTATCGTTTAAACGATAAACGAATTGTACTTGTAAAATTTAGAGAATATGCCGAATATGGAGTTTTCAGAGAATTTGGAAATTGTTGCTGGCTGGACCAAGGGAGAGCCCGAGAGTAGCAATTTCCAAATTCGCTTAAATTCCGGAGTTTGTTTGTGGGTTGCAATGGGATACTGGCAAATATCGTTATTCTGATGTTTTTCGACAGTCGAGAACACAGAAATCTATCGATTACGTGAACGCAATCCCGAGTGTATGTTGTGATACACGAGAGGTGTTGAACAAGGCCGAAAGGCTATTGACGAAGACGAAGATCTCGTGAGACATGAGCATGAGAGAAGCAGTCAATCGCTGCCGTAGCGTGTTTACGGACAGTGTACCCCTCGATAAACACATGGCTAATTATTATTTAAAAGTGTGTGTGTCAACCTTTATGTGCGTTTGAAGGGAAACTGCTTTACTATCTATGGTACGTTACGGTGTGAAAAAATTCGTGAGCACGCATATGGACACGAATTTTTTTTTTACAAATGTATGTTCGAAAACCTAATGAAATGACGAAACAGCTAAATCTGTCCTGTGATCATTTGCCCAGATATGACGCACAAATACGGAGGTAGCATTTTTTTCATTGACATTTCCAATGATATTTCGTCACAAATTTGCTCATCTCGGTCGAAAAACCGACCGAGATCATTTATATTTTGCATACGAATATAAATACACTATAATATCAATATCCAAAAACTATAATAGCAATTTCAATATATTTATATGTTGTCCGTATTCTCGAGACTTGTATGAAATGGTGACTTGTACCAGTATTACCAGATTGTATCAACACTTACGTAATTGCACATGTATTTCTATTCATTATAAAGATCGTCCCCTTTTGTTTTAATGAAAACACGGCAACAACCGATATTTCTCGCGTATTGAAAGCAGACAAACCATGATATGAATCTTAAAGTCTTAAGGATATTCTTACCAGAAACTCGAGGGGGGCACGGGAGAGGGGCCCCGTTGAACACGGTAGGCACTGTGCGACACAGAAAGATGATATAAAGAAAGTGTGCTAGAAACAGATGGACTTCGTTTTCTTGACGGCAGTTGAAAACGAGACGGTAAATCTTTTTCAAATTTGGACACTGTCTGTAGTAAAGTATGCTCTTCAGTCGGTTAGTTTTTTATTTGAATTGAACAAAAATTGGCGGAGAAAAACGCTGCATTGTATCCTTTTTGAGGTTACATCCGATCCTTCCCATGTTAAAATACGTAACATTGAAATCATATTGCAAAAAAACTAGACGGTCAAAAAATCTTTAAAAAATGCCAACATATAAAGCGTGTTTTTTTCTGTCAATCACATAAGTTTGATCAAGATCGAACAAAAACGACTTTTGGTAAGGATATCCTAAATTGGACCCTGACAGCGAACGGACGTGTAACAGAACGCAGTCGAGAGAATAAACTCAGATTGTCATTAAGGACATGTGAAACAACTCAGTCGGTAAGCTAAATTTGTAATGAATGCGGTTCAGAGATCATATACGTTTTGGGAAAAAGCAAAGGATTAACGGATGTACAATTGAATACCGCGTCCGATGATGCTTCCGTCTTATCCGAAACGTGAACCGATTTTAAATGGCATTGATTCGAAAACTGCATCTGTCTCTCTCGCACTCATATGTTACGCCTTAATAATATCGACTTCGAAACCAAATGAGCGTGATATCATTCAGCTTCGTCATTAAAACATCTGTGGCAACTGGTTAGGGACTTCAAAGGATTGGTCGCGGCCGACAATGAGGCGGCTGGTCCAAATTTGAAAGATAGAAAAATATAGTGATCGCTAGGATTAACCGGGTTAGTCGGCTACTAAGTAGAAGCACTCACCACTGCGCTACCGTCACCTATATTTTTTTTATCATTCGAGTTGTCTACATATGTAATGTTGGACCGTCACACTGATGTGATGTGACTGATGTGATCATCTTTATAATGTCTGCATCGAATGCACAAGCGTAAAGTATGACAGGCCTGTTCTGAGTGTCTGGAATATAAAAATGATCTATTAATTGTACTTCAATGGCAATTTATCAGTCACCACATAATTTTCACGCAGTTTTTCAATAAAATCATTCTTATCAATAAGATAAGAATTATCAATGAGATCATTCTTTCAATAAGATCATTCTTACTTGACCGAAAGTTCTCACAGACATGATAACAAAATGCCCAGCTGTTAGTTGGCAAGGTACGCTACATCGCAGGGTCATCAATTGTAGTAATTTCTGAGCCTGAGGTGACAGTCTGTACCATTGGCTGTTCTGTCTGCTCGCAAAAAGACTTTTTTATGGGGCCACGTCGCCAGTTTTCGACTGTTTACTCACATATAAAAGTGAATACCAATACTGTGATCCATAAGAATTTGGGAAATGTAGCACTCTATGTAGAAGTGCAATAGTCCAGTCAGTGCATAAGCTATGAATCTTATGATTGCTACGGGATCGTTCGTGTTGAGAACAATCTGTATTTACAGGCAGTTTATCTGTTAATTCGGAAGAGCTGCATCATTCGTCGCTACTTTTACCTCAAGTTCTATTGCGACCATCATAATCGTACCAATCCCGACGATACAAAAGAAACTCCATGTGTAACTGGCCTCGATAAGCATGGTGTATCTGAGAACAATGGATTTATTTATAACATTGATTAGTTTTACTTTATAAATTATCTAAAGTATCTCACTTGATAGCATCATTGTGTCTGTTAATACACGAAGCTATGTGTAACATAGTTCTTTTCTCCAACGTATATGGACTTCTTCTTTTTTTTACTGATGTATCATTAGTCACGATTCGATCTAATTTTTGCCTGAATAATTTCATTTCACACTTTATTATACTTATATTACGACCAATTGCTCATTGACTCACCCTAAGGCTGCAAAAAAACCACATATGTGTTGCACGTAAGTGATTAACATAATGTCACTGGCTATCAAGTTCATCACCATCATACATACGCATACGCAGGAATACATGATCAGGGAAAAATAATATTTTTGCTCGTCAAGATGATAATAGTTGACAGGAAATGGAAATTTTCCAAGTCCTGTACCATTCTTCAGTAAAACGTCGATTATTCTTGGTATGACCGGTTGAGTCATAAAGAGGAAGGCGGTTGAATAGATCGCGGCTGTATCGATAAGTTTATAAAACATTTGTCAACTGTTGAACTACATCTTACCATACTGGATTAACCTGTATACATAATTATAATCTTTTCTCCATGCTCGGTGTATTCGTGAAGAATGTCAACCTCTGGATCCCGGGCCCACACTTCCCAATCCGTACGAATACGATTTAGCAGCTGTAATGTCTGTACGTATCGAACAGATCTTCGTCATTTATACGGATTGATTACTTGACTCGCTTTCGCCACGATTATGATAGTATTGTAATTTACGAAAATATAACGGACCTTCTTCGAGGACCAAACAAAACTAATCAATTTTGTAGCGCAAACTACCACAAAAAGAAATGCTATAATGGCCTCCAACATGATTTTTCCATTGTTGCGATATTTTATTATACCCAGTGTTTGAGGTACTATTGAACTGAAGAAACAAACAACTACAACAACACGAATGCTGCGACGTGTGCGGATGCTCTGATACGGCCACTGTCCAATAAGCTTCATCAATGTTCTATTTAATCTATAGTAACGGTGTTCAAACAAGTCCATCGTGCCTCGAACTACTATTAACGATGGCATTAGGTCTACTAATGCTGTTCCCTGAAAAATGTAACTTGCCACGCTACCTTTGCGTGCGTTTTATTATTCTTTTCTCAGAACGAAATTTCATTGAATTACGTCAACATATCTCAACTCGATGGACGTTTAAATTGCTATAGGTCGAAATTGACTGACAGCGATGCGAGAGTGTATAGTCTCCGTCCATAATATGCATCATTACTTCGTACTGTTTTCATGAGCCTTCCAAAGAACAGTAATAATGTTGAGGAGTCGAATTTACGGCACCATTTGCTGCAAAAATATTCTTCTATCACAATCAATTGAAATTAAAGTTACTTTCAAGCTTAACCTGCAGAAATAAGAGAGTTGAGAAACTTCAATGTGAAATTGTTTTCTTCTGTGTATGACACTGCTGAGCGGAACGTGAGGGAAGCAAATCAATGGCGTATCACCAACTCACACAGGAGCGAAGTAGTTCGATATGGCGAGTGCGGTAGAACCATGAGAAGGTTAGTAGTCGATACGCATTACGTACATATTATTAAAGTATAAAGCGGATTATTTTTTTTTCTTTAAAAGGAAGAACAAATTGTTATTGTATGTTTTGGCAGTTTTTGCACACGCGCCACGTGCGAAAACCCCCGTTTTGACACCTTGTGAAATAAAATTTTGTTCGATACTCGTGCGAAATTTTTTTTCTGAACTCGCGTGATTGCAATACTCGATTGCAACACTCGATCACGAGCCTTCGGCTCGTGATGCAAACTCACACTCGTAAAAAAGAGTTTTTCACACTCGTATCGAAATGTACTATTTTGCAATTAAACCATTTATTTCCTTCCGCTAAATGACTTTTTGTAACGCGTGCATGAAAAGTCCTGCTTTTCGTGCCTGTAAAGTGTGGCGAAAATGGCGCTTTATAGCAGAGGCTGGGCAAAAAATGCTGCAGATACTAATTTTACACGTTAGTTTCTTTTTCGCACACTTTTTTCACACACTTTTCTCACACACTTTTCTCACACACTTTTCTCACACACTTTTGTCATACACTTTTCTCACACACTTTTCTCACACACTTTGTTCACACACTTTTTTCACAAATGCGACTTTTGCGCACAGTAGCTCTCGATTCGCCTCGTGCCAACCTCACAACCTTCGTCGAAAAACCGCTTTTCCGTACTAATATCGCAAAGTACTATTCGTAGTCAGTTCTTTTTCGACTAATCCCTGTGATAGTAGTGACAGTTCTGAAAGTTCTGACAGTTCTGACTGAAATTCGAAAAACCCAACTCGCATTAAGTCAATCCCATATGTTATATTCTTAAGTCAATCCCATATATTATATTCTCGAGATTCCGTCGTTTATAACATATAAGAATGAAATGAAATTCAAAAACCATAAATTACTCCGATATGCTATATTCTCGAGATTTTGGAATTCCTAGTGTATGGGAAAATTAAAAAACCCAAATCCCATAGAGCACGCGGGAGTGGAATTCGAAAATCATAAATCAATCCCATATGTTATATTCTCGAGATTTCGTCATTCGTAACATATGGGAATGAAATCCGAAAATCCAATATAGCGAGAGTGGAATTTGAAATTCGAATCGGAAGTGAGATTCGGTTGCTTAAGAGTATGTTATCCGACAATCACGATTCAATGGACGAAGCTGTTTTCTAAACGAGCTGCCACGTTATGATATTTAAAAATATTTAACTCACTGCGGAATTTGCATTAATCGACAGTCAACAATAAATAACATAAATAAGCGAACCTAGCGTCGGACAAGAAGCGCCCGATCACTAGTAAATATGATAGTGATCAGCAACATTTGTTTTACGTATGTATTATTCTTTTGCGAAGTAGAGATTTAAATATACACTCGGACCTCGATTTTAAGGACCTTGATTGTACGGACAATCCCCACCTTTTTGCTGCCACAACGTCTCGTCCGCACATGGTGGGGCACATTTACGCCATGCCGACCAGTATCGTAAATATAGTTCTTCGTCCAAGTAGCATTCGGTTGCACCGCGCAAGTTACGTGTCGTAAATATCATAACCAAAAGCAGATGTCACATAATAATGGAAATACCAAAAAAAAAAAATCACGAACAAAGACAAACTGAAGCTACTGAACAAACTCAACGAAGGCCTGTGGCCGAGTGAAATTGCCAGTGAATGCGGTGTTTCGCACGCGTTCGTATATAACCTCAATAATGATAACGACAAGTTTCGTGCTCTCACGAACTCACCGAGTGTTCAAACGCTACAAATAATAATAAAAAGTGTTAGAAAAAAATGCTGAATATTGTTTTTTAAAATAGGGTAAAAGTGGGGAATATGGACCAGTCCATATATCATTGATTTACGTGTGAATCGAAGTGGACCATATTCACCACTTTTACCCTACGCAAAACTACCCATAAATATTACGTATCATTTTTGCAAATAAAAAAAGCGTATGCAAGGGCACCATGACTACATGATACGATACTGGGCACAAGCGCGTGAGCGGTCCGACGCATTCTAGGGGCGGAGCTTAAAGAGCCTCGATTCTATGGACATCCGGTCCCGAAGTGTCCATTCAATCGAGGTCTTACTGTATATCTTTTTTTAACTTAGTGAAAGACGAATATTTTATGACGATAGCAATTTTAATTTTTTGTGATTGTTTGATTACCTCAGAATGTTCGTTAGCCGTAAACAGATCAGCAGATTGCGTCAATGAACTCTTGATAAGAGACTACAGAACATAGTAGTATTTACTTCGCATGAAAAATCCCCTCTTTAAGGATGCATCACACATACATTCCCAACCAAAAGTTTAATGCGATGAAAATTTCAGTACTTCGCGACATGCCAAAGATCCGAAAAAAATCAGCCGCATTATGTATGTCAAAGACTTTGATTTTGCATAATAATAATGCCAAAAAGTTATTAACAAATGATTCGAAAAATTAATTGTTTAAAAATAAATCAGACGACTTCTTATTTTCTCAT
>JAPYZC010002000.1:0-16502 GCA_030522665.1 Ichneumoninae sp. A BG-2022a | reverse complement strand
CCATCCGTCCATCCGTCCATCCGTCCATCCGTCCATCCGTCCATCCGTCCATCCGTCCATCCGTCCATCCGTCCGTCCGTCCGTCCGTCCGTCCGTCCATCCGTCCGTCCGTCCATCCGTCCGTCCGTCCATCCGTCCGTCCGTCCACCCGTCCATCCGTCGATCCGTCGATCCGTCCATCCGTCCATCCGTCCATCCGTCCATCCGTCCATCCGTCCATCCGTCCATCCGTCCATCCGTCCGTCCGTCCGTCTCATTAAAATGCAAATGGCAAAGATTTCGATTCAACCGTCCAGAAAGTTCCGTCGACCGATTCCCACTGACGCTAGAACCGATTTTCTTTCCTCGGAAGCTTTCGAGCCCCATTGCCCGTCTCTCTCCCTGTTTCTCTCACTCTCTCTCCCTCGTCACGATGATCGATCGTCTTCCCTTACTTCTTCTTTGCTTTTGCTTTTCCTTCTGGCTTTTGCTTCTTGCCACTCGGTTCCTCGATTCTCGGCACTCGTGGGAGAAAACCTCCCGGCCGGGCTCTGGTCTCATCGAGAGGAGCACCTTTCGCCTCATCCTTCCTCGAGCCTTTGCCAAGAATCTATTCATCCATTTGGTACGTGACGCGACGCCACCCGGGCATACCCCTTCCGCCCCTCGCTATATATGTATAACCGCTCATATCCCTTTTCCTTCCTTCAACCGCCTGTCCCAACCCCCGACCTCCCCCGCCCACCCCCTCGCTCGATGGACTTGGATAATAATTTATGCCGAGCGCACCCAATACCCGGCCGAAGCATCGACGGTACGTGAAATTATTTTCCGATCGTCGGAACTGAACACCCCGTAAATTTCTTTCCGCGGGACGAAATCGACGATTTTTTTTTTAGTTGTCGTCAAAGCGGTTTTTGAGGCGGGCCATATATCGCAGTCTCTCTGTTTCCGGTGACCATGGGGAATGATAACGATTTTTTCTTGTTGCTGTATCGAGACTCGGAGTCGCTTTCAATACAATTGTGTCTTCGGTGACTCTATCGCTCGGCCGTTGCGGTTAAATTTGAGGTTGATGTTGATCCACTACTTACATTTGAATGTCAGTAAGAGAACTTCATATTCGCACTTCAGCACGACATGGAGTTTGAATTTAAGTCCCCAATTAAGTCCAAAATGATGTTTGACCTTAAGTAAAAATGATGTTTGAACTTAAGTACAAAATAAAGTTTCAACTCAAGTACAAAATGAAGTTTTAACTTGAATACAAAAATGAAGTTTTGACTTAAGTGCAAAATGAAGTTTTAACTTAAGTGAGAGGTGGAGTTTTTGCTTGGGTGCAAAATGAAGTTTAACCCTAAGTTAAAATGATGTTTGAACTTAAGTACAATATAAAGTTTCAACTCAAGTACAAAATGAAGTTTTAAATTAAGTACAAAATGAATTTTTAACTTAAATACAAAATAAAGTTTTAACTTGGGTAGAAAACGAAGTCCGATGCTTAAGTTTAATAACTTTAAGTTCGTTCTGACGACTATGAATTAGGCCCCCGGGTGTTGCGTCAACGTTAGGGACCGCAAAATACGTCAAGAGCCGGTTCAACAGCTCTGTCAACGCGAGCCATTACGCAGGTATAATATATACGCGGTTAGGGAGGAGACGGGAATTGAATTAACATCATTAGTGGATAGCTAACGCGAAGCCGCGATTATTTCAGTGCTCGATGCAGCCGGCTCACGAGCCGAGGGACTTAATAGGATTAGGCCCGAGCCCTGACCGCGACAATGGCCGCAGGTGCTTTCGGGCGGATTTCGCGAGAACGCCTGTATGTATGCACACACACGCATACACACATACACGTAAGCACAACCGGCTATTAGATGAATTTGAGTAATTCGAACGATCTACGCAATGCGTCATTGTTTACGATCAAAGTACACAAATATCCGTTGTATGATTTTCATGACCCCGAAGGCAGCGAGCTCGGTAAATTATGGCTATGGATTTTTGCGCCTCCATCCGGAAGCTTTAAGGGGACACTTTCACTTTTTCGGATCATTTAATAATTTTGTTTTTGTTATTTTATTCTATTTTTTTAATTGGATTTATTTTAATGAAACTGATCTCACGACAAAAAAAATCACTCTTCGTATTAAAACATTAGTAAACGTATTACGTTTACTAATGTTTTAACATGACGAGTGATTTTTTTTTTTGAAACCGCACATTGATACTATGATCATCCTATTAATAATTTTGTTTCTATTAATTTTTTTTGTTATTGGATTTATTTCAATGAAACCGATTTCACGAAAAAAAAAAAAAATCATTCTTCGTGTTTAAACAGTAAATGTATTACGTTTATTAATGTTTTAACATGACAATTGATTTTTTTTGTCGCCGGACATTGATATGAAGATATTAGTGAGATGAGTTTTATTGAACATCGCGATAGTTTTTTTTTTGTTAATCTGCGTAACATTTTCGAAAAAGAAGAACAGCAGAAAATTGTCAAGAATTTCAAAAACGAAAATAATTTTTCAACGACGAAAATTTGTTAGCACCGCGTGATAGCGTGTCACGCGATACCTCGTATCGTTCCCGTCTCCCGGTACGTGACCGGTATAGTTGCGCACGTATGAGGAGCACATAAACAATATGTTCTTGGCGAGAGGAGTGTACAAGTAGATACAGCCCTTGTGCACCAGCTGCCAGGTCTGCTGTTTCAGCACCTGTTTCACCAGTGGATCGCGCGATAAGACCCTCGAGGGAAGAATTTCTCCTCCGTCAATACTCTCGCTGCATAAACACGGGGCAATTCGGGCACATAAGGCCATATTTCTTGAACCCTCAAAACCAAAAGCCCATAAAAAAAAATTGATTGGAACTTTGCAATAAGCAATATAAATATTATAATAATTAATATGATGGATATAAATATATTGATCATCAATATTATAAAAAATTCATATGTTTACGTCCGAGCAAATAAATATAACACCAATACTTATAAAATTAAGAAGGGCGGCGTTTAATAAGCAAATAAGTTCTCGTCATATGTCCGGTTGGTTCGAGGTCTTAGTCAAGACTGTCAAACTACGATCGTTGTCAAGTCTCGTATCGTACGTTCAACACTGAGAAAAAATGACATAGTAAATACAACAATACTGACTTTTTACCATAAAAAATAGTTCCCAGGGGGAACTTTTACATTTTATAGTTACGGCAGGGACAAAAAATCATTGTTATAACTATAATTATATTTTGAGCAATTGAATATATACTATCAAAAATTATCTATAAAGACGTTCCCCCTGGGAACTATTGGTATAGTAGAAAATATAATCTTTTTTTTCAGTGAACTGTCAGATCGATGCGAGCGGATCCATTTCCATTCCCTTGTGATCGCATCGATCGATAAACGAGTCATTCAAAGAACTGATTCCGTTACAATATTTTTATTTTTTATTTTTGTATGTTCCATCGTATACCCTCTCGGGTTTTTACGTAACCCGTCACTTTCCTCCCTATCACTCCCTACCCGCACTTCACTAAGCTACCTAACTTCCAGTGCGTCCGCAGCCGACTTAGCAACACTGTACCGCATTCGCCGAGGACGCGGGGAAACTGCGGAAAACCTGTGTCGGTACAGACGGCCCTATATTTTTCCGATTCCTCGCACTGCGAAAAAGGATAGTATTTTCTATTATACCAATAGTTCCCAGGGGGAACGTCTGTATAGGTAGTTTTTGATAGTATACATTCGACTGGTTGAATTATAATTATTGTTGCGATCATGATTTTTCGTCACCGTCGTAACTATAAAATGTAAACGTTCCCCCTGGGAACTATTTTTTATGGTATAAAGTCAGTATGTTACTTTTACTATGTTATTTTTTCTCAGTGCGATGTTTTAACATCAAGAACTCAGAAAAGCTGGCCTGCCGCTCAACATTCGATGTGCAAGCCTGTGTGGGTCTAAGCGGTCACCCATCAATCTACTGGACGCAACTAAAGCTGCTTCACTCGGGAGACCGCCGAAGCCACACACCGACCGCGCGCCTAACGCTGTCGGTTGTTACAATATTATTAATTATCAGTGTTATTAATTATTTAGTATATTATAATCAGTACGTACAACGTCGAGATATCAACTGTACCCCACGCTAAATACCTAGGAATAAATATCGACCACAAACTAAAGTGTAACCACCACTTAGGGTAAAAGTGGGGAATATGGCCCGGTCCATATATCATTGATTTACGTGTTAATCGAGGTGGGCCATATTCACCACTTTTACCCTACAACAATGTAAAAACAAAATCACACAGAGAGCCTCACACTTCAGAAAAATTACATCAAGCAACGCGCTATACAGATAAAACACTTTAAAAAAATGTACAAATCGATAGATCGATTGGTCGGCAGATATGCCGACCAATAATAGAATACGGACATCCTATCTTCACTAATTGCAAAGAAACAGCAATCAAAAAATGAAAACAGCGGAAACATGTGCCATACGTCGACTGACACGTATCCGTCATCCTGATAATCCACTACACAACCCTCGCAATACTCTCCTGTATGAAGTTACGGGAATTATACCTATAAGACTGAGAACCAGAGAACTAACCAAACGATTCGCCGCAACCCGGATAGAAAATATCAAACCATCATGCATACAACCCATACCAAACACAATACATTCATTCGAACACCCATTACGTACAACGTACCAGCAACTCGAAACAATAAACAACGAAGAAATAAACTGACATTTTTAATTTCAAGTAATAATACTTAAAATAATAATAAAACATTTTTATTGTAAAACGATGAAAAACCGTGGCTGAAGGACTGCGGTCGATGGCCAATTGGCAGCATATATGCACTGTAAAAAAATACGTTTGAAAATTAATGAACAGTATTGAAAGCTTTTTTACATAAACCGTTTCTGAAATTTCAAACACGTGTGCGTTGCAATTTTACAGTAAAATTTGTATTTTTAATCAAAATTGTTGTAAATTTCGAGCAAAAGATTTGTCATTTTAATATCTGGCATATTTATTTCACAAGCAAAGTACATTAATGTTTAATTAATATGAGTAATGTTAGCAAATTTCAAGTTCCAGTACATTAAATTTACAATTTATTTTAACAGCGTGTAATATGTAATCGTCAAAATGTACCAGCATCCATACCGTGTAATTACTGTCAATAAATAAATTTACTACTACTAGTATATTATTATTTAATTTTCTTTTTTTTGTGTACAAAGATACAACGATTAGCATTATCGGCTCGATCGACCCTCGTGTCCGCCTCTCAAGGGGTGGAATAATGAATCGCCGGTGATTAGTCGAAACTTTCGACAAATCGGATCGGCGTTGATATCGTCGCGGCGTTAATTGATTATCCACGAAGTTTCAGCCTCCTTTCAGCAGTCACGTACCTCGGCGGAGTTATGCGCGCTGTGTGAACGGTGTTAAATTCACGGAATCGATAGACGAATAAATTTCCGCACTCCTGTGCAGACATTCGCCGGCTTTAACTGACCTTTCGCCGAGGTCTATGGGCTTCCAGGTGATTCTCATTACTATTCCACGAGGGTCTACCGACGACGCGATAAATCATTTTCACTGCACAGAAATAACTTTGCCTCAGCGTCTTACGTGACTACCGTAATGGCCCCTGTTGTAAACCGGGCACAGTTATAAACTAGAGCCGGGCGGTATCGTAATCTGACCTGTGCCGCGGGAAATGTGTACGCGCGGCGTTGGACGCGAGTGGGAAATAAATTAAGAAAAAAAGAAAAAAACGAAAAGAGAAAAAAAACGGGGAAAAGAAAGAAGTTGAAGAATGAACAACAACAGTGCTTTTTGTCATGCAGGAAATGCACGGCGCTGTCCCACTGTTTGTGTCGGTCGGCTTAACCGATTCGCCGTGATCACGCGATAGGATGTACACATCCGAGGGGGGGCGGGGGGGGGGGCAGGGGGGAATAGGAACACAAATGTCGTTTGGTCGTAAATCATTTGTCAAACGTGCACTTTCCAGCGTTGATAAATTAACTGCAACGAATTATTAGGGGTGAGAGCGTGTAATCCGTGGAAAAGAATGATTTTGACCCCTCGAGGGTTCAAATGTTTCTGGGGGTATGGAAAATGGATTGCATGTTCGGAGGTGTGCGGTTAATATGGAACACGGACCGAGGCGTTTTTTTTATTAGTGAGCAGATATTCAGGCTGGAAAGAAAATTCTTCAACATAGTGTTATAATATGTTTTATACATTTCGTTGGAAATACTTTAGGTACTCGGGAGTAAAAAAGATTGTCTGGTTGTAGCAATTATGAACCTTCGGTTACGAGATTTTTTTTCTTTGATTCGTTCTCGGCAATTTTTTTTTCCTTCTTTCGATATTTTTATGTACAGTTGTTTCGGACGTTCTAAAATATGTAAAAATGAGACAAACAGTTTCCCAAGATCAGGGAATAATAACAAAATAACAATACCAACATTGCGTATTCGGCGCGTGTATCAAAAATCAATATTTACCCAATTTAAAGTAATATTTATTTATTTCAAGAAAATATTCATTTTTAAAAAATTAATATTTATTTAAGTAACATTAATATTTATTTAAGTAACATTAATATTTATTTAAGTGACATTAATATTTGCTTACGTACAATGAATATTTGTTTATATCAAATTAATATTTAATTGTGGGATCGCCCGCAAAATAAAAAAATGTTCCACCTATGATCAGACCGCCCGGAAAAAAAGCCTCAGCGCGAGCCTCCAAAGTCGTCGTAATGCGAAAGTGTGGTTGCCGGCTTGGGCCGATAACAACAACGAAGGGATGTAATTTTGTCGAGGGATGAAATCGGGAAATAGTGGGAGGGAGGACCGGAGAGACAAGCCTGTCGTCCTTGACCCGGTGGGGGGGTTGGGTTTGCGGCGTGGGTGATTGAGAAAAACGTGGAAAGGTGGTGCAGGGAGTCAAGGGCGAGCGTGCAGCCGCATGGCCTCCGTGCGTTTGCGCTCCCGTGTGTGTGTCGAGAGAAAACTAAAGAGCCGCGCGCTGTACAAACGCTACTTGCGAAAAGTCGGTCCGCTCGTACCGCAGTGATATTATTATTTTCTCGTGGGATCGATATAGAAACCCGGGGCGCGAAGGTACACGGGCGAGCGGGGCAAAACGGGAATGCGGGGTAAAACGGAACTGACAATCGGGGTGCATCGATGGATCAAAATGGGACGTCCTGAAATTATTGGAAAATTGCGTTTTTAAAAACGCATTTTACCCCATCGATGCATCCCGATTGTCAGTTCCGTTTTGCCCTACTGTACCATTTTGCCCCATTGATGCATCCCGATGGTTAGTCGGATTTTGTCCCATCGATGCATCCCAATGGGTGGTTGGATTTTACCCGATTCATGCTTCCGGATGGTTGGTTCCATTTTGTCCGACTGAACTATTTGGCTCCGTTGATGCATCCCGATGGTTGGTCGGATTTTGTCCCATCGATGCATCCCAATGGTTCGACTCATTTTTCCCCAGTGAGTCATTTTGCTCCATTGATGCATCCTGTTTGTCGGTCCCGTTTTGCCCCACTGTCCCATTTTGCCTTACTTATGCATCCTGATTGTGGGTCCCATTTTGCCCCATCGATGCATCTCGATTGTCGGTCCCATATTGAAACTGTCCCATTTTGCCCCGCTCTGCCCTACAGTGCCGACGAGAGGGAGTCATTCGGTGCGGTTTCGAAAAGTGATCGCTCTGCAACCTCGGCTCCGAAGCGATAAGGATCCAAGTACTACCGTTAACGCTCCTAGCGCGCCCTCTCCGGATAATAGACGGCTTTCTCTCTTTCCCTTTCGTCGAGGTGATGTGTGGAGGAAGGCGCGTGTTAACGGATATCTACTTTGCATAGATCGCGACCGTGAACCTTTCGACGTGTTTCCGGCCGGAGCGCTACGTGTGTGTGTGTTCGCAACGGCACACGGCACTCGCGACACTGCTTTTTAGAGCGTGAACGATAGCACAATCTTCGCAAGCCCTGGTGTAGAATTTGTGGCGAGAGAAAAAAAATTAAAGGATATCTGACCTTTGTGGAAAAATATTTAAATACATCGGACGCGAAGGTTGGGCAATCGTGACATTGGATCTTAGGACGTGTTTCGAGCCCCGCTTAAGAAATGAAAGGGAGGTGTTGAGACTTTTTTTTATAAATTGGGAACGAGCGTATCTTGACGCAGGATAGTAAAAATAAATATCGGGAGGGCCAAGATATAAAACAATATTTGAGAAATATTATTTGTATCTCTTGTTTATGATTATTTATTTTTTGTTCTTTCGGTTGAAGATAATTTTTGGCTAATTTGTAGCCTAGAATTGTCGTTATGTTTATTGTAGTTCTTTCCAGTGCAGTTGTTAATGTTTCTACGATTTTCTTTCTCTAGTCCTGGCGTCGAATTTGTGGGGAGAAAAAAAATTATCAAACGCTATCTGACCTTTGTGGAAAAATGTTTAAATAGATCGGGCGTACGGGTGGGCAATCGTCGCATTGGATCTTGGGAAGTGTTTCGAGCTCCGCTTAAGAAATGGAAGGGACGGAGGTGTTGAAACTTTTTTTTATGAATTCAGAACGATCGTATCTGACGTGTGCCGGAGGGCAATTTGATTCGTTATGGGATAGTAGAAATAAAAATTTGGAGGGCGAAGATATTAAAATTATACTTGTGAAATAATTTTTGTATCTTTTATTTATGATAATTTTTTTAATTCTTTTGGTTAAAGAGATTTTTTGGATAATTGGTAGCGTCAAATTGTCGTCATGGTTCTCTTATTTATGATAATTTTTTCAATCCTTTTGGTTAAAGACATTTTTTGGATAATTGGTAGCGTCAAATTGTCGTCATGGTTTTCTTATTTATGATAATTTTTTTAATTCTTTTGGTTAAAGATATTTTTTGGATAATTGGTTGCGTCAAATTGTCGTCATGGTTTGTTATAGATAATTCTTCGATTTTTGTTTTATTTTATTTTATTTGTTTCAGTGTCTCAACTTTAATCGGTAAAAATGATTCCAGAGAGTCGCGCGCCAGTAGTGCAACCCTATACGTGTCGGACGCGACAACGCCGCGATGAACCGAAGCTGTAACATCCCAGAAGCACCGCTTCTATTTCGAATCGCTGCCCGGCCTGTGCGAGACACGGCGATCGACGCAGTTTTGCGGATCCGAGCGACAGGTCGACAATCAATTTTCGTCGCTGTCACTTTTCGAGCTGATGAAGCTGTCCGCTTCCACCCTAGCGAACGTTTACCCGGGAATCTAGTTTTCCGTACAATTTCACGTGATAAAACACAATTTAACAAAAAGTGAAAAAATTCAAATTAGGTGAAAATAATTCCCGAACAAAATAACAATATACAACTTTTTTCGGTTAAAGCATTGTAGATCCAGATTTTGTGCAAAATTTACGGTAATTCCGACTTTCGGAACTCCTTCTGTATCTTAAGGAACCACGTTTTCACGTGATGAAACTCAATTGAGCAAAGTTTGAAAAAAAAAATTAGATACAAATATTTCTGAACAAAATAACACTACACAATTTTTTCGGTCAAGAATTATTGATCCAATTTATGAAGAATTATTATAAAGAATTTACGGCAGTTCCAACGCTCGGAACTCCTTTCGCACCTCAAGAAACCGCGACCCGCCGGTAAAGGTAACTTCAGATGTTCAAATTAGGACGCACATTTTGTGCAAATTTTCACGTGATGAAACTCAATTTATCAAAAAAAAAAAAAATTATATAAAAATATTTCTAAGCAGAACAGCACTATACAATATTTTGTCGTTCAAAGCATTATGGATCCAGGTATTATGAAGAATTTACGACAGTTTGGATTATGGAACTCCTTCGGTAATCTCAAGAAACCGTGTTTAACGCGCACCGCCCATAAAGACAACTTCAGAAGTTCAGAACAGGACGCACATTTTCTGCACAATTTCACGTGATGAAACTTCAATTTATCAAAAATAGAAAAAAAAAATATGTCTAAGCAGAAAAACACTATAAATTTTTTTGTCGTTCAAAGCATTATGGATCCAGGTATTATGAAGAATTTACGGCAGTTTGGACTCTCGGAACTCCCTCGGTAACCTCAAGAAAACCGCGTTTCCCGCGCGCCGCCCATAAAGATAGAGCTTCAGATGTTCGTAATAGGACGCAGCGTGCGACAGAAACTTCCTCCAGTAGATAAGTCCGGCGACCGAGCAGACGCTCGTACCTCTTCTCCATCTGTTCCTCTCGGTTTCGAGGAGTCAGCTCCCTCCCGATCTCATACGGTTGCTCCCTCACCGCGACACCTGTACCCGTCTGGACGCTGCGCACTCCGGAGACCAAAAAAAGCCCCCCAAAAGTAGAAAAAGCTCATTCGTCGTAAACGACACCTGTACCGCCGATCCAGCCTCTCCTACAAGGTTCACCCTCTCGCCATACCCCACTCTACCTCCCCTTCAATTCCACCTGAACACCGAGAGGACGAAGAAAATTCTTCTCCCTCACCTTGTATTTTTACCAATATTTTTTTTTCTCCAATATTTTTTTTCTCCATATTTTTTTTGTCTCCAACATTTTTTTCTCCAATATTTTTTTTTCTCCATATTTCTTTTCTCCAATATTTTTATACTCCAATATTTTTTTTCTCCAATATTTTTTTTTCTCCAATATCTTTTTGTTTCTCCACATTTTTTGTCCTCTCACCCCAATTTTTGTATTTTATTTTTAATATTTTGTATTCCACGCAGACACGGCAGAGCGTCAGGAGCGGCAGTCACGTCGATCCCCTCGGAGGTTTCTTTTCCCTCTCGCAATTCGTCTCCCCTCGCCCGCCTCTCCCTCCCGGTCGGTTCGCACAGCTTCTCAGCGGCGTCTTCCTCGGCGCTCGGCGGTCCCGAGCCAGTTTCCTCGGTACGGGTGTACCGGCTTCATTGCTCCAGGTCCGTATCGAAAACGCTCCGCCGCCCGGTCGGTTTGAGCGTTTATTTCACGAGGGCGCGCGCCCCCGTGAGTCACAGGACTGAATTTTGCGATGCACGGGGTGGGGTGAGGGGAGGGGGAAGGACGAGGGGTGCGTCTGGCAGGGGAGGGGAGCGATTCGCCTCCGACCGGAGGGGCTCGAATCCGAGACAAAGATGGTGAATCGGAGTGTGCAGTCGCCCGAAGAAAGATCGAAGGTGCGGAGGGCGAGAGGGGGGGGTGGGGTTGAAATAAATACGCGTATTTCGGCGGGGGATGAGGGGGGAGAAAAATGGAAAAATTTGATGGAGAGGGGGGAAGTCGGAGGGGGGGGGAGGGAGCCGGAGCCGAGGGTGGAGGCGGGGGCGACGGGGGATGAAAAGAGAGAAGGGCAGTCGGAGGCGGGGAGGGGGGAGATCCGAGGGTGGGAGAGCACCAGGAGGCCGAGGCTGCGGCGTAGCCTCAGTGCCGGCGCAGTGGCCGGGCCATCCGGTGTCCTGTGCCCAGGTCTCCTCGTATAACTGAGTTTTTTCCATTCTCTTCCCCCTCACCCACCCCCCACCCTCGAAACAGAAAATAAATAAATAAATAAATAAAATTGCAAAAAATCGAAGAAAAAAATATTGTTAAAAATAATCATCGTCCCCCCCCCTTTCTTCTAGTGTTTGAACACGGGTTCCCGCGCGCCATCTACTATCGTCCGCACTGTCTATCTAGGTGAAAAAAAAAACGTAATTAAATTAAAAACATATATATATAAAAAAATAATAATATTATATCGAAAGGATTCGAGGAAAGAGGAAAATGTTTGAAAACGGTCGAGGAGAGACTGAGGGTGAAACAGTTGATAAAAGGTGTCTCCGAGGGCCGAGGGAAGTGGGAGAGGGCATGTAGGTACGACGCTCCAGGAAAACAGAAGGTGATCGGTTCGCGGAGCGGCGGACTTCACGGCTTCTTTTCGACGCCGCTTTTGTGCTGTGTGATTCAAAAAAATTCCCATTTTTTATTTATATATTTTTTTGCTACTTCCGAGAATCGTGTGTTTTTAATAAAATCCGGATGTTAAAAAAAAAATGTTTCGTGGTGAAAAAAAGTTGAGAGGGTTGTTTTGACGCTGGTTGGCCTCGACGTCGGGCGCGAGAGGTTGCGAAGGAAAAAAATTGCGAAACGTTAATTAGTGCGTGAGTTGAGAGTTGAAAAAAATAAATAACGCCGCGGGAGAGAAGAGGGAGGAGAAACGAGAGGAACGAGGGATAATACTTACGGTGCGGCACGCGAGGCACGCAGCAGCTAGCGATAGCGGGACAGGAGTGGAGAGGAGGGAGCCATGCCGCCCGGGCGAGCTTGCTGTGCTGCCTCGAGTCCCCCAGGATCATCGCGCGAACCTCGATTCCTACTCGCCGTTCGCCAAGGCAAACCCTAAATCGTCGCCTCCGCTCAAGGTAAGGAACGACCGCGACTCCTCGGACGCCGAGCCTGCACGTGCAATCCTCACTTCACAGGTGTTTATATCGAATCCGAAGTTCGCGGGTCGTTGACCCCTCGGGCTGGCCGGCTCAAAATTTACCGACTCCACGGCGCGGCTCTGCCATAACCCATAATTTTTACTCTCAATTTTCGGTTTTTTGAGAGAAAAATATTTCCGTAGGTTCGTGTTTTGAAAAGCATAATTCTGTCAGCCTCGAAGGTCATTAACCTTTTCCCTTAATTTCCCTTAATTAAATCCTTCGAAGGTCGGAAAGAACTACCAACTGAAGTTCATTTTTGTTCGGCTTTTTTTTAGGTGAAAATTAGCTTTTTTATTCGGCTTGGTATTTCGTTAATTAATTTTACCATTTGATGATCTTTTTAAGAAAAATTAGAGTATGATAATAAAATGATAATTATACTTTTAAAAATAAAGCTAATATTGCAAAATATTATTTGGGCTTTATAAGGGCAGAAAAAGTGAATGTTTTGTCAGCGATCTTTAAAGGGTCGATTTAAAAAAAAATTAAGATTATTTAAAACTAAGATTTAAAAAAAACTGAGACAAGATTGCAAAAATAGAAAATTAAAAAAGGTTGAGGTTCGATGTAAGTGGTGCATTACAAGAGAGTGAAAAAGCTACTTCGGGGATGTCTGGTTAAAAATCTGAGTGTCCCGCGGATCGCCGTGTGGGGCAGACGTAAGGGCGACTGGGGTGACCTTCTCGGAATTTTATATATTCGGTCGGAGGTGTGCAGGAACCTCGGGTATCACGTAAAGCGAGTTGCGAGGAGAGTCGGAGGTGAGCGTGAGAAAAGCGTGCGAGGACGCGGTCGTTATCGAGAACATTTCGCGAGAGGTCATACCCGAGGGACAAAACACGCCCTTGGCAACTGGCCTTCTCCACGTTACCGCGCACACATTCAAAGCTATTCCTCAAGTTCTTCTCTTTTTTTTACCTCTATTTTTCATCCTCGGCAAATAAGCCCGTTTCCATTAAATTTAATTTGCGATCAAAGAGCAAAAGTGAAAAATAACATAAAAATTAGACCCTTAAGACAAAACTTTGTCGAGCTGAGCCAGGAAAAATTAGACTTTCTTCGAAAGTTTAACTCGCAGGCTCGCCGATGGAGAACACGCCTTGCTAATAATTTCAGTCACGCGATATTCCGAGGTGATTTCGCGACGCTAAATAAATTCTGATAAAAAATTAGCACGTACTCCCGGCAATAATCGAATTAATTTCGAACGGATAAGGAAAAAGTTTTCTGACTATTTGCCGGATAATTTTTTTTTTTTTTGTGCGTCGTTTGCCTAGTGCGCCTCGGGGTATTTTTCTGTCTTCTCGTCTTTCGTTCGGGACGCTTCATGGCTATGCTTTTTCAACTAAGCCTACCTTTGTAAATTTGTTGATAATATATTTAGTTACATTTTGTTGTGTAACCGACTCTACTTTTGTAAATTTGTTTTTTTATCATAGTTAATTTGTTAATATTATATTTAGTTACTTTCATTCTGTAGTAAAAATCTCGATCTATCGGTCCATTTGTCTCCCCCTCCGAGTTCTACCTTTCTTAATTTGTTAATATTATATTTAGTCATTTTCATTCCGTAATTATTTTTACTGCGCTTTTTATTTTCTGCAAAACGGGAATTGTGAAAAAAAAAATGGACCGTGAATAGTCCAGAGAATCGTCGGAAAAGTTGAAAAAGGCGATCGGAGAACTGGCTAAAGAGTAAAACTGTTTATGCGCTGTCCGAAGACCGCACAGTGTCATCGATAAATGCATCGCGACGCATCGAGAGGAATGAAAGGAAAAAGTATAACAAGATGCTTCATTTCATAATTTTTTTTCTGCGCTTCCATTTTCCATAAAATGTGAATTGTAAAAAAAAAAAAATGGACAGAGAATCATCGAAAAAGGTGAAAAAGTCGATCGGAGTAAAACTGTTTATGCGCTGTCCGAGAACCGCACAGTGTCGTCGATAAGTGCATCGCGACGGATCGAGAGGAGTGAAAGGAAAAAGTATAACAAGTTGCTGGAGTACATCTCGATCTATCGGTCCATTTATCTCCCACTCCGAGTTCTACCTTTCTTAATATTATATTTAGTTATTTTCATTCCGTATTTTTTTTTACTTGGTGGCCGTTTCTTCCCTGACCAATAAAACTGACTTTTCCCTGACCAATAAAAATCTGTCCCTGACCGAACTTCTAACAACCTCTATTAAAAAAAAAAAAATTAATGATGGAAATGAAAATGCCCAATTATTCTATGAACATTCAATATATTTTTTTTCAAACTGTTCCCAATATTTTTTTTAATGCTCCCTTTTATTTTCTATAATAAGCTTTTTATATATAAGCCTTTAATTTTTTATGTACTTCTTATTTAAGGTTCAGCGACAATTTACTTTTACCCTGACCAACATTTTTTTCCTCTGACTTTTCCCGGTTTTCCCTGGTCGCGGCCACCATGTTTTACTGCCCTTTCATTTTCCATAAAAAGGAAATTATAAAAAAAAGTGTATAGAGAATCCTCGAAAAGAGTAAAAAAAAAAGTAAAGAGCAAAAAAAAGAGTAAAACTGTTTATGCGCTGTCCGAGAACCGCACAGTGTCGTCGATAAGTGCATCGCGACGGATCGAGAGGAATGAAAGGAAAAAGTATAACAAGATGCCGGAGTACATCTCGATCTATCGGTCCATTTATCTCCCCCTCCGAGTTCCTTTCTTCGCAAGCTTGTCCCCCGTGTAACGGCGCTTCCCGGCATTGAGTGCGTGCCATTTAGCGAGCGAAGAAAGCGCCGAGCTGCACACAACGTAGCGTCGAAGTCTGCCGCCGGGCGATAACGAACTTGCAACTTGTTTTCGGCCTCGACGAGGGCGGGCGAAGAGAACGGGAAGACGAGGAGAAAACGAGAAACGATGCTGCCGGTGATGTTCGTCGCCACTTTGAGATTTGCTGCCGCTGGCTTCGGCTCCTCCGGCTCCCGATGCATTGTCACATCTTCGCCTCCCTCGTCTCTTCCTTCCTGCGGAGGCCTTTTGTATCTCGAACTTTCTCCACGAGCTATCGGCGTTATCATTACTTCGTCTCCGGTAGATAACAAGTTTGAAGTGTCGCCCGAGTCTCTTCGCGGCGAATGCGGGCGAGGACGAGGAGGAAGAGAGGAGATGGAGACCGAGAAGCGAAGCTGCTATTGCGGGGTGTCCATGGAAAGGCGAAGCCCGAGTCCACTCGAGTGGAGAGCTCGCGGACGATTATTGTTTGTTTGGATCCTTTTATTATTTTTCATCGAAGCGTCGGGAGATAATTTAAGCACCAAAGTCGGCGTTTCCGAAGATCGATACTTTTACTCGCGGTTCCCGTGACGTTTCGCGACTTGCAATTGACTTACTTAATTTTAAGTGGACTACACTGAGAAAAACTCACATAGTAAATAGTTTCCAGGGGGGACGTCTACATTTTACAGTTACGACAATTACCAACAATTATAGTTGTAACTATAATTATAGTTTAATCGATTGAGTATGTACTATCAGAAAGTATCTATATAGACGTTCCTTCTGGGAACTATTCGTTATAGTAGGAAATACCATTATTTTTTCTCAGTGTGTATATATTGTGCACGTTTCGCCTGGTGCTGAGATTCGTTTGCGCTGGAACGCTCACCTTAAGGAGGGAGTCTCGCTGCGCGCTGACTTCGCATAAGTTCGACAACAATAAGAGAACATTGCAAGTACTTCTTGATGGTGTAAAAATCTGAAAAATATCATGTATACTAAAGGTACTGAGAAGAGTAATTTTGCATAATAATAGGGTAAAAGTGGGGAATATGGCCCGGTCCATATATCATTGATTTACGTGTTAATCGAGGTGGGCCATTCACTACTTTTACCCTAATTGCAAAATGTTAGTAACAAATTCATCAAAAAATTAATTGGTTAACAAATTACACGGCAACAAAACTTTTTTTTTTATGAAAATGATTCGTTTATTTTTCTGAATACGTATGA